>SJJU01001969.1:0-52645 GCA_012932125.1 Conopomorpha cramerella | reverse complement strand
AAAAAAAAAAAAACAAACGTTTCTAGAGAAAAGATTTGTGCTTGAGGGTAGTTTCAGAATACCGAGTCTTCTTCTGGTCGATGTGTGTGCTTCTGGGGCGACCTATACTCACCCGGCCCTGTGATGTAATGCATCACCCATATAACTCTTTCGTCAACCAACTTTCATCCATTCTCTCCATATGCTCAAACATATACCTATGTCAGGTATCTATCAGTCGAGAGTCAAAAGGGTCGATGGAATTTTACACCAGTTCACACAGCAACAATATTGTTTGTATGTACCTGTTAAAAATGACGTAGGCTTAGCAGAAGTTATTTTGAAGGACTGACTATTGTCATTTCCTATTTTAACTCTGTGTTTCCTGCGCAGTACAAAGTCGCGGGTGAATAGGTACCTAATGAACAAGTATGCTCCATCGTAGATCACATCGCTGCTTAACATCAGGCAGGATGGTGGTCAAACGCTTGTTCATAATGATAATAAAAAAACCTATTAAAACGACCCTTTCCCACACGACCCATTTCCTTGTAGATCCTGTCCTTTTCATTGTCCTGCATTTCGTCCTACCTCTCGGTATGCCCGAACCACCGAAGCATGCCCTTTTAAACCTTTGAAACTACAGTCAGCTTATTTCAAACCTCAACTTTCCCCGATCACAATATTTCTTATTCTGTTCATTAGTTTTTAGAACATTCTTGGTAGACTTGACAGACATTTTGTATTTCTATACTTTTCAGATGACTTACTAACACAATGAGATAGAACTGTAAAATTGCACGCTGTCAAGTTTGTTCAAAAAGCTAAATAAATTGTTAGTAAGTACGGTCGGCCAAGAAAATGGTCTATCAGTTTCGATGACACTTCCTGTGGCACTAAAACATCAATAAGGTAGAGTTGGTATATTGTGACAAGTGAACAATGAACCTTAATGTTTAATGACATTCATACGAGTTTCAACCTTAGGCTGGTAGAGCAGATTCTTGGCCGACTGTACATAACATAATATTACCCCCATGCCCAATAAAAAAAACATAAGCATTCATGAAACAAATATATTTCATTACGAAATTAATTACCAACAAATCCATTTTCAACACGATTTCAAACTTTTTATTATAATAATAGGAAAGTGTGCCTTTTTTAAAGTGCCAAATATTGTTTGTCACCTACAAAAACACTGTCATCGAACATTACCGACTAAATTCTAAAAAGGAGATCATGAAAACCGAAGTCTTTATATTTTTTTTTAATTAAATTTATACATCGATGACGACATTTTTGCAGAGAAGAATTTTATGCCTAATGAGTAAACTACAACACACATATTTATTGCACATTTAGAAGATTGGTAAAGTGTTTTTGTCTTTTTTTTTTCTTCTTATTTTTTATAATTTCGAAGACTTTTACTATAATTTTGCACATCGATATTAAAATTAAATATACACAATAGCGTTTTTTTTTTTTAATTTAGTTAGAAATGTATAATACACATCCAAAATATTAAACTATGACTAAACCTGGACAATGGACAAGGATTCCCTTCATATTCAATTAAAATGGACATCTCAATCTTACCGAAATATTTTCATTCAACTGATAAAATTATTTTGAATAACATCGAAAGACTCGTCTTCATATTTTATACAAAAATATAAAATGGTGTAATCAGTTTGTCTGTTCAATAAATACATTGCGTTTTCCGGTTACAACGATGTTGCATTCTGCTATATGCGACTTGGAAAAAATTAACCAACGACACGGACTTCGGAGTATGCATCTTAAAAATTTAAATTAAATGAAAAATTACCTAAACTCCGTCTCCACTTACTTGAGATTGTTTTTTTTTCCGGGATATTCCCGCTCACTTTTCCACCACTGTGATTACTGTTAGAGCCAGGATCTACAGCGGCATCCAGAATAGAGCAGAGCTCAATCAATGACGACTGGGCTAGATCCCGGTAAGGACCTAGCCTTCTGACTTGAGATGCAATGCCACTGGTTTGTAGATTAAGACGATATGGAGTATAATCTAATAGAAAACTGAGTAGTATTACAGAGAGCGTCTGTGGTCCAGTTGGTCGGATACTTGACTTGTAACCGGGAGGTCCCGGGTTCGAGTCCGGCTACTGGACGTGTACCAATGGGAATCTTTTTCAGAGCCTATGTACGCAACGCAACGCTCGTACGGTGAAGGACAACATCGTGATGAAACCCGCACACCACAAGGTATGTGAACCCTACAACGGCGATGGGGTCACCCACGTTGGGTTAAATACGCTCGGTGAACCGTGGGTACTTGCTTTAGCAAGTGCCTCTGCCTACCCCCCTTCGGGATTAAAGGCGTGAAGTGTATTTTTTTTATTACAGAGAGAGATGTTGTGCCTGTAGTTTTTTCAATGATGCAATTATCGCCATTATTAAAATTAAACACAATGACATGAAGCAGAATGCAACCCGATAAATAGATTTAAATATCAATATAACAGATAAAACAACGAGTCAATGAGTCCGGTGCTCGGCCAGTATTGTTCAAACAATGAAACATTGTCAAAAAATATCAACCCACTTTCAAAAGGGTCCTAACAAACAACGAATAAACCAGTTACTGACCAAAAACAAATTATAAAAAAAAATACTATTTACAAATCCAGTGTTAGTTCAAACACTCAGCTGTGCTGGAATTTTCTAAGCTAACTTCGACTCAAGGTAAGGAAAGGATAAGAGTTATTTCCGATTAAAAATTAGAAAGAATAAAATGTAACCTTGCCCTTAAGTCGAAATTAGCCAAATCGTTGACATACGAGGTACAAACAGGTAACAACCTATGCCGATAATATCTCAAAAAACAAACACAGAATTATATAATTCAACAGAAATGTCCCATTTATCCCATATTTACACAATAATTATACAAATTTAATAAAAAAATTATAATGAATATTAATTATATAGGTACTAATATAATACGCATGTTGTAAAGTAGTAATGATAGATTTTGGATGTCGTCTAATAAATAATAATTTGAATTAATTTCTCAATTTTACCAACTGAAACAAATCTGAGGAACAAAATAAAGATACAGACGCAATATGCATTTCATTCGGTCGGATCTGGCTACAAAATCGTGTGTTCATTCAGCAAATCCCTAAGACGGGTTTAGGGGTTCGCTCGTAAATATAGCATCCTTGAAGCGGGATTACTAACTTAGCGTTGAGTTGGGTTGGGAACAATGAAGTTGTCTCGGCAACATTTTGAGCGCAGTGAGTGGCGATCGATCGAATCTGCCTACCCCTCTTGAGATCTGGCGCTCGAGATTACACTACGTTACCAATCTTCTACTATTATATAAAAATGGATGTATGTTCGTTAGTATCGCTAAAACTCGAGAACTGCTGGAACGGTTTGGCTAATTTTGGTCTTGAATTACACGTGGAAATCCAGGGAAGGTTTAAAAGGTGTATTTCTTTCAATGCACCTTTTCAAGCGACTTTCTGTGGCAAAACAAATGTTTGCCGAGACAGCTAGTATTCGATAAATTTTCTTTGTTGTATCGATCAAAAGGATCGGAAAATGACAACCTATTTCTTTGTTATCAAGTTCGACAGTGAATCTGATTTTACTGTACTGACCTGTCAAGTAACAATTCCTGTTGAAAAACGAATAAAAGCTTTCATTTTTAAACTAAAACACTGTAAGTATGCGATGTCAAGATTAACATTGTTTTCATACAAATGCGAAGTTTTCTGTGCAACACAAACTAGAAAGAAGAAAATAGCTCTATCCACACAAATTAATAAAATTAGCATACTCGTACTAACAGTTTGTTCCTCTTTTTGTAGCAATTACACTTGTACCAAGCTTAGTGTAAACTTGCATACACACTTTAGAAATAAAGAAATTCTATTGGTGGAAACAATAATTAAGAATCGACATCACAAAAACATCGTCACTACTTCACAACGCGGGCTTTCTATATTTAAATATTACAAAATAGAATAAATTATGGTAACATCATATTGGATTTAAACATTAGCTAACGAAGTAGAGGGTTTGTTTACACGTCATCAAAAAACCTTTTCTTTTTTTCTTTTTGTAAGTAAAACGCCAAGGCGACCGATCGTAGGTACGTAGGTACCCCATGACATCAAATATCGCTGGAATGTCGCAACCGCTCGATCGGACTGATGTCAACAATATTATACTTAGAACACTACAACAGTCTGTAACGAAAATGATGCTTAAGAATTATGGCTGAAACACACGAACCTATTTACTGGCGCCAGTACTAGTGCATAGACATGTTTTTTTTTAAATTAGATTTTGCATTTAATTTTTGTACCGGGTGGTAGCTTTATGACCTTCAGCTTTGTGATTTTGCTCGACATTTTGTTAGTTTCATGCGCTGTGGTCACTAACGAACCTAAGCATACTTTTTTAGTAAAACTGAAGCTTATCTTTGTTTAAATCACGAAATAATACACGGTACAAATATTAAACGGAACAAATTTTACCAACAATGTTTTCCAGTAAGTCATACACAAGCCATAGAGCGCTAAATACCATTTACACCGCGCACGCAAATTTAGAACCTACTCATTTGCAGTAGGTACCAAATACGCGTGGCACTGGCGCCAGCTGTCTCCCCGTGTATTTCAGCCTTTACGGCGCGAACATATTCCGTGCTTGATTTTCACAGATGCGTTAATTCAACAGTTACTTTGACGAGCTGCACTCGACTAAGTTGAATTTATTCACAATATATTAACTATTAAAAATGAAAATCATTATAATTACGCTCCTAAACATTCCCGTTGCATATTCACTCACATTTTTGTATCGATCGATTCTTCAATGTGAATAGGTATAAAGTCATTCCCATAGAAACTACAAAACTTCGGATCATGGACTTCACGTGTACAGTTTTATACATAATCAATATGTTATATAAATATTATTTAAAACCTGATTTATTGCTGGATGTATTTTTGTATCGTAATAAAAGTTTAAATACTATGGAAGCATCGATAAATAAAATTTTCAAGAGCAGTTTCTATCACATATCTTTACACATTTTAGCACCACACAGTTAATAGACCCATCTACAATATCTACACTTACCTATATACATTGTTTGTATATTGAGATTGTATAAAAACAATACAATATCTGAAAAAATAACTTTAAGTAGTACAATGTATATTAAAAGATCTGTATATTATGTTATGAAAGTTTGCTTTTAAAAAACTTAATATATTATAATATCATTGAATTAACTATTTTGGCTTTATTAAAACTTTGAAATGAACATGAATAAATTGTTTATTCGCTTGTGGTTCAGTAGATTGGTATTTTGTTTTCGGGGTCCAGTCTCAGTAGTTGCGTTATTTTGTTCGGTAGTTAATGTAAAATATACACTATTTGGTGGTGTCAAAGTAACAAATCAATTTGTCACATGTCTTAATACATAAAACATTAAAACGACCTTTCTTCTGTACATATAAAGGTTGACTTTTGTTTAACACCGAACTAAATTTACCGAAGAACTGAGACTAGACCGTTTTCGGACCTACGGAGGGCTCTATCCAAATATCAGTCGACGGTATAATTGTGCTATCTATTCCTCAGCTTTCCAGCTTCTTCCTTATCACACTTCGTAAAGCTTGCATGACTTAAATCGATACTTAATAATTCAATGAACAAATTTCCTATGAACGAATCCCTAGATATCGGCGCCCTGCATAGAGTACAGTCGACGCTATGTCTACATCTACGTTAACGTCTTGATCATGATGGTGTTTATCGTTGACGTCGACTGTACGTAATTCATCCCGATTCCTACGTCTAGCTGGCTCGCTAATCTATCAGTTAATATCACAAACGATTAAGCCTTCTGAATATTATGGTCACATTTCACTGTGTCTGATCGAAATACCTTCTGTTTTTTTTTGTTAAATTTACAGAAAAACAAAAAAATTACTGCCGAAGATTTCACACGAAGTATTCCCGATGTTTTTTTTTTACGCATCTATAACATACTTATATTACAATGAATTTTATATAAATTAAAATGACCGCCGAAATGTATGAATACAGAAGAAAATCCTATATGTAAACGAAAGCGTTCGTTAATAGTACCTCACCTCAGTCACGGAAACTGGAGTAACTATCTCTCCCAAGATCACATGTAGGCAAATAATTAATTGTCTTAACGTTACTCGAATTGCCTTTTCATGCTGACTGTACATAAACATATCCTGAAAATCTTTGAACACCATTAATAAATTCATACTTATAAATGTACGCAAGTAGAACAATTGAAATACCAGTCAAATATAGTATGGACGGAGATATAAAAATTACCGACTATTTAAATTGTGCGTTGTTGTAAGGGAAAACAACCATAGTAAATGTACCTAAATTGATTCCAGGAGTACAAAGATTTTGAGAATATTAAAATAAGCAATAATGCCAACTTCACAATACACACCGATATAGACGAAAAAAAATAATACAAAAAATTGTGCGACGTCGAAAAATTAATTCACATCGAGTGCTAATTAAAAAATTGCATCGTCATACAGATAAAACACATCATTAGAAACGAATAAAAATATGTTCTGACTTAAATCCTAATGTATCACATTTGACCTGGTTAGCACTCACTTATTTACAAAATCTGCTATGCCTAATATATTTTTTATTCTGTTAATTTACATAATATAATGTACTATAAGTTAAAATATGTTACATGAACGGATATAAAGAATACCACACCAATTTCTTATGCTACGAGAATCGAAAATAAGGTACCATTCAAAGTTACGAAATTCAAATTTAAAGGAAATATTAATTGAATAAATTTAGTGAAACTGAATATGAAACATTTAGAAAATAACTTAAAGAAAAAAGAACCGACTTCAACCAGTAAAATTTGACATATATAGGGTTTTCACGTAGATGCCATTGTCGGAACTGAACCAAATTTATATGGGACCAAACGGAAAGCACCACATAAAAAAAAAATCCAGGTGAAAGTTCTGAGGAAAAATACGACAGAACAGGCATACATAAAAAAAAATATAGACGAATTGAGAAGCTCCTCCTATTTTTTATTAAGTCGGTTAAAAAGTTTTTTATTATTTGGGTAAGTTATTAACAATTCAGACACTTTTGTAACATGTTAATAAACGATAAAAAAAATTACTGTCATCTTCAATACTGACTGCTTGATGTTGGTCAATTCGTTGACAGTTAACACCCCCTAACCCGCACTAGCGCCATCTGTTATAACCAAAAGAGACAAGGGCCTTGAAAATCCCCCATTGTTTTGAAGTTCAGCTAAATTACAGTAAAAAAGATCTACTAATACAATTAAAAAACATCCTAACAGTTTGGAGAGATCTTTATGATAATAGAGAAGGTACAGTATTTGACAAATTAATAACTTAAAGAAAAAAGAACCGAATTCAACCAGTAAAATTTGACATATATATGGTTTTCTCATGGACGCCATTGTCAGAACTGAACCTAATTCATACGGGACCAAACGCGAAGCACCGGTTTTCAAATTAAAAACAGCATCCATTTCAGTTCACCCAGGCGAAAGTTCTGGGGTAACAAACATAAAAAAATACAAACGTATTGAGAACATCTTCCTTTTTTGAAGTTGGTTAAAAAACGGACACGAGACGAAGTAACTTTGAATGGTATTTACACTTACGAGCTATTAAGACACTAAATGACACCACAACATCAAGTGACTACAAGGTACAATTAATATAAAAACAGTCAACATCAATTTTTGAATAATGCGTTTATAAACTTCGACGTAATTATTATTATTATAGGTACGAAAAATATCTACACTGCACACGAGGACGCTCGGTTCGTTCATTGTTATATGTTCTGATACTGTCAGAGGCTTTAGTGTCAACGTTTATGCAAAATTTTACCATAAAACTGCAATACATTACGTAGTTTTACCACAAAACTGCTTTACATTTTAGGTTCTTTTAATATTTGCACAGAGCTAAATGAACCGGTACAAATATTAAAATTGTTACCGCATTTTCACAATATTTGCAGTGAAAAATGCGTGTGAAGTAGGCAATGTGATGTGTCCCACACACAGACGGTGCTACGTGAAGTACATACTGCAGCTAGCAAGCGCGTCAATAAAGACAAGACATAGAACAAAAAACGCCATTTGGAGATCAAGATGGATTGGTCATACAATTCGAAGAGAACCATCAAATAATGCCAGTATCGCTTTCGAGGGGCGTCCTCCAAACGGCAAGAGAGCCAGAGGCCGTCCCGTTTAATCATGGCGCCGAACCGTCGAAATTGAACTGCGAGCCGCAGGAGTGAGCTGGAGCGAGGCCAAGAGCGTTGCTGAGGACAGGAAGGCGTGGCGTGATCTTGTCAAGACCCTCTGCACCTCTGGGATGCCATGGGAACACAACATAGAACAAATACGCGCTGTGATTGGCTGATATGTCACTCATCGTGCGACATTGCTTGTTTCAACCAATCGCAGTGAC
This sequence comes from Conopomorpha cramerella, assembly GCA_012932125.1. Classification (NCBI taxonomy): domain Eukaryota; kingdom Metazoa; phylum Arthropoda; class Insecta; order Lepidoptera; family Gracillariidae; genus Conopomorpha; species Conopomorpha cramerella. Next base: position 44,102 of record SJJU01001969.1, on the reverse strand, counting down.
TGGTATGTCTTGTCATGTGTTTCTTGAAACGCTTTGCTAGGGAGGCTGCAACGGGTCACACAATTGTGTTAATTATAATCAAGTGCATTCAACTCGTGCACACTGCATTTTGTATGAACGTTGACATCATTTGACTACACTCCAGAGTATTTTCAAGTAAAAATAAACATCAAGAGTATTGCTTCCCGTTGTATCCTATACATGTTTTGACTATCTAACGGTTATATCTCTCTGGCGACGACATAATATAATGTTATATCTATTATTCTCACAACATTAAAGAATCTAGCCGCGGTTACAAATTATCGTAATCCTATGTTTTATATATATATATATGTAATCCATTAAATATAATTAGTGTTCACATATTTATTCGTTGTAATATTATCTCGGAAGGAAACAGATATAGTATTGAATAGAAAATACAATTTACTGGTCCGTACAGATGGTATTTTGCCTATAAAGTGTTGACAGAACTTACTGTTCTGCAACTGTACCTAAATTATCATTTTTAGGTAGGTACATAAATGTCATAATCCATTACAACACGCCATCGTGAATTACTGAGATTTATAAGCACATCATCGAACAAATTATCGTCCGATTTTCGGCTCTATTGATATTGATTTAGTGAGTTACTTAATTGACATATTGACGTTTTCGTGACATAAGGATGTTTGACTCAAGTAATGGCCAAGTGAAACCGTTGCTATCAAAAAAATAAAAAATTAAAATCCATGGAGAATCTAGAGAGAAGAAACAGAAATTGAATCTTATTCATAACAATATAAACGCTTATTTGCTACATTTCTAATTGACAATGACGTTAAAGTTAGCTGAGAAAGAAATTCAATGGTTACTCGACTTATTGTTACTTGAGCATAGTATGAAATATACTAAGTTTTAATGTATATTGTCTCCATTGTAAAGTGTGTTTTTGCGAATAAATTCCGCTGTAAATCGTACTAAGAAGAACTATGTGAATCCACATAATATCACAATCATGGCAGTATATAAGTAAGTCAGTATTTGGGGGTGGTCGGATACTATAATTTAAGAGACGGGCAGAAGTAATCTATTTTGTTCATAATAATACCAGCCATCAAATGAGGCATTATTTTTTTAAATTTGTTATTTTCTCAAAAGATAACGCTACGGCGTTGTATGTGGATCATCAATCAACCCATATTTGGCTGAAACATCTTACAACAACTGCGATCGATATTGACAGAAATGTCACGCAGTTTTTAGCTGTAAGAGTCTGATTGACAGTCGACACAGAAACTAGTAGCGACATCTATGTCATGGAGGTGAAAAATGCCTCGTTGTGATACGAAGACGATCTTATTGCAAAACATACATCCATTGCTGTTTTAGTATGGTACGAAGCTAGTGTCATTCATGCGTATGCATCACCGTACGAACAAAAAAAAGATTACAAGATAGCTTTCGCATTTAAACAATTACGGTGCTGTTTTGGAACAATGAGAATGTTAAATATACTTAAGCAGTAAGCCTTGGCGATTTGAAAAGATGCCAGTTTCTTCCCGGTTCTTCTGGCCAGTAAAGGAAATTAATTCGAACCGGGGACGATTACTTTTGTTTTTAAAGTCATAAATGACGTTCATCTAGCTTTGTGTTATGCTACTGTATATGATGTTATAGAACTTATAACGATGAAATAAAGAAATTTTGACTTTTTGACTTTGCGAAATAACAAAACGATACTTTGAAAAATCGTAAGAAAATTGTGTTAAAGATAATTATTAAAGTATTTAATTTTTGTACCGGGTAAAGCTGTGGTACAAACATTTCATTGTGCACGCAAATTATGTGGTACTTTAACCTTTTTAACTGTTCTAGAGCGAAGCCATAATTATGGACTATGTACCTACGTGATTAGTATGTACAGATCAATACACATAATTGACTGTCGGCAGGACAAGCATTGCACGGACCAGTAAATTTTTTAAATTATTTAAAACACAGTAAAAAAAAAGTGCAGTTGATCTTTTTGTTCATCTCAGTCGAGTTGCACAAGATCGACTGACACTCGTGTTATCTATATGGAAAATTAACAACACAGAAGTAAATATTAAATTAACACGAGTCGAAAATGATTGTAGATATATAATATATATGTATATATATTCTGTATAGTTATTTACGCGTATGAGGTACAATAATTTGGCACAGAGAGATTTACTTATAACTATTACTTTTATATTAAGCCTAATAACATTTAATTTAAATTTTATATTATTTAAATTACATAAAACATTTTTTTCGATGTTCTAAAACTTGACTGGTCTTAATCGTACGAATCACAGCATTTTGCATTCTTCTACTTAGCTATCTTCTCGACTATCATTTTCCTAGTTCTTTTTTTTTGTTAGAAATGTTCAATGGAATGAGTACTTCTTAATAGTAGATATTTCGGCGTACAAAAATATGGCAAAATAACCATCGACGTGTCGCGTTTTGTTCAACAAAACTGTGACGTCACAAATTAGTAAAATTACTTATCACCCGTTAGTATTGCGCATTCGATGGATTGGTCTGAAATTAATATAAGTTATATGACGTTGCGATCTCACCTCGCGGCGTGTTCCGCGTGAACCGCGAGCCCTTGAGTAGGTGCCTTCAACGTCTGAGTGAACGTTGGAAAGATAACGCGTGTTTGTACTTATACACAAATAAAATAGTAGAATTAGTAATAGTTTCTTCATTAGTGTCGATAAAATAACCCAAAATATGCATATTGAAAATATCTGCTTGTAATGGACGGGAGCGAGTCCACGTTGTACGCGTGTCGGCGCCGCGCCGGACACGACTTCACTATTACATAGTTACAATAAATATCGAAAATTATCAACAACCTATACATAAACCACTCCAAAAAGAAAACAGTCATGTAGATATCTAATTAAAACCTGCGTAATATTCATACGTTTGTAAAGATTTAAAAAACTGTTTAAAAAATATTCCGCTTTGCTGTTTTCACTATCGTGTGAGTGGATCATTGACTATAGAGGTACGCGTGGGTCGTGGCGGGGCGGTGGCGGGGAGGAGTCCGGGCGGCGGGGCGGGGCCGTCGGCCGCAGTCAGCGGGTGTTGTGCACGTGCGTGGTGAGGTGCTTGGAGAGGTAGTCGGCGCGCGCGAAGCACTTGCCGCACGCCTCGCAGTGGTAGGGCCGCTCGCCCGTGTGGATGCGCAGGTGGCGCGTCAGGTCGCTCTTGCCGCCGAACGCCCGGCCGCAGAACAGGCACACGAACGGCCGCTCGCCCGTGTGCTTGCGCACGTGCAGCTTCAGGTTCTCCTTGGAGCGCACGCACTTGCCGCAGAAGGGGCACGCGAACCGCCGCTCGCGGTCTCGCTGGCGGTCGTCCGCCTGCAGGAAGCCCAGTATCCCGGAGTGCGAGGACGCGCTCTCCAGCTTGCTGCTGTCGGTGCGCGACTCGTTCTCCGAGCTGTCGGCCATCGAGCTGACGCTGGCGAACGACACGGGCACGCGCCGCCTCTCCTCGGACGGGGTCTCGTTGCCTTTCCTGCTCTCGCCGTCGACGCTCGAGTTCTTGCAGTCGGTGGAGTCGTCGACGGTGAGCGTGGAGTCGGAGGGGCCGTTGGAGTCCACCGTGCTGTCCTGCTCGGCGTCGTTGATCACGTCCACGGGCGACGACCGGCTCTCCGGCCGCTTCTTCTTCATGGACAGGTCCATTTCGCCGCACTGACCGATCAGAGCTTCATTAGTGCTGGACACTTGATCGAGGTTGTCGGACTGGTCGATGTTCTTGGTGTGCAGCCGCTCGAGGGTATGGTTGAGTCGGTGCTTCTTGAAAGACTTGAGATATCTGAACTGCATGCCGCAGACGTCGCAGGTGAAGAGTTTGTCGGCGGGCAGGCGGGCGCGGTGGTTCTGCTCGCGGTGCTTGACGTAGGCGGAGCGGTACCGGTAGCTCTGTCCGCACTGCTCGCAGACGAAGGGCTTGTCGTCGCCGGGCGCGTGCGAGGCGTGTTGCAGCGCGGCGTGGCGCTCCAGCAGCCAGGCGGTGGGGAAGGCGGCGAGGCACACGGCGCAGCGGCGGCGCTCGGTGGCCGGCAGGTGGCGCGCCTCGTACGCCATGCAGTCGTCGCTGAGGTAGCGGCGCAGGCGGCACGCGTGCAGCGCCAGCAGCGGCGACCACAGCGGCAGCGCGGCGGCCGCGCGCGTCTCCAGCGCCGCGCCCCCGCCGCCCCCCACGCCCCCCACTCCGCCCACGCCTCCCGCGCCGCACGACATGTCCACGCACATCTGGAATACAGAACGCACATTGCAATTAGTCGTTAAAACCATTCGACTCTTTATCCCTTGTAACACTTGGCCTGTAGTATAAATTTTATGTACACAAAGTAAATAACGTACCTTTTAGCATGCCTTAGATTGGTAGAGTTCAAGGAAAGGGGGTTGTAAATGATTGTAGAGCTTTTATTTGTCAAAATTGTATTTTTACAGCTATGATATGCTTATGTTTGTTTCAAAGGTTACAGTGATCAACAGCGAATGATTTCGGTTCGAACCTATCTGAATTGACGACACGTTCTATACAATATGTTTTGATCCTTCGTCTCCAATATATTATTAGACTGTGATATACTTATAATGTTCAACAAAACTGTACCGCTCATTTTTTTATTATTAAACTATCAATAATGTTAAAGGCAAAACAGACTATCTAATCTAAATTGTCAACAATGCAAGTTAAAGGATAATTAAATAAAACAGCTTAAGGAAAAGTCCACTGTGGACTCTTCGGGAAAACTATAGGTAAGCTCTATCATTAACGTGGACCTACAATTATTTGAACTTGTGCTGGATATAATTTAATATAAATACACTAAAACAAATTGTACCAAGATACATTCATAACCTACAGGAACTTAGAAAAATTGCAATTAAGTTCTATATTTAGTTATGCCACTTCAGAACGGTATGTAAAATAACGATGAACGAAAGGGAAATTTTGCATCTTCGGGTCGTGTGACCTTCATTTCGACTCAAAATATACACATAATAGCGCAGTTTACCATTTCATAGTGTTACTTAGTAAATAGATGTTTAACTCCACATAAGTGTAAATTTTCCACATTACAAATCAACATCTCCTTATAGCATCCACATGTTTCCCAGAGGCATGAAAACTTGACACGTGTCAATGTTTTTTTACTATCTTGTAGACATTATTGCCTTAATTACTCTAGTCTTAGTAGATCGGTTAATTTTGATCGGTATCCAAAAGTAAACCTTTTTGTTAAAAGAAAAATACCGACATTCATTTGGCATCTTTTTGATAGATGTTCAGTTGAATTCAGACTTTGTCGTCACCGAATAGGGTACGGTCGCCCATGAAAGTGCTTTGTCAGTTTTGACGACAGTTGTGTGACACTAAACCATCGATTAGGTAAAGTTGTTACACTGTGACAAGTAAAAAAATTACCGATATACGAGTTTCAACCTTAGTGTGGAAGACCAACCAGAATTAGCCCCTTGGAAGACCAAGGGGCTATTTCTGCTACACTCTCGTAGATGTATCGCTCTGGCATCGTACCAGCAAACTGTGGTGTAGAAATAAGGTATATGTATTGGTACACGTCCAGTAGCCGGACTCGAACCCGGGACCTCCCGGTTACAAGTCAAGTATCCGACCAACTGGACCACAGACGCTCTTATGACGAATTAAATACCGGAAAAAATATCTAGATATAGTCCGTGCATTTCATGAATGCGCGCGGACCTTAGATGTGTGAGTCGTAATTGACACGCTAGTTGACAGTTCAAACGAACAAAACTGATACACACACGTCTAAGGCCCGCGCGCATTCATGAAATGCACGAACTATACTAGAAGTTCACCCTCCGAGAAACAAGTGGATAGACTGACATTTTATACAATGAGGAATTTTTCAAACTCCAAAAGTTTCTTATCTAGATGTCGCTAGTAGATATCCAGGGGAACTTCTGTCGGTTATATTTTAATGCGTCTTTTATTATTTGCGTGAGTTATTTAAACTTCAGACACTTTTGTAACCGACAAACAATAAAAAAAATTACTGTCGCCTTCAATACGGACTGCTCGAAGTTAGTGATTTCATTGAGATTTGTCCCCCTAATACAACTAGCGCCATCTGTCATAACTAAGAGAAACAGGGGGCCTGAAAATTCGCCATTTCATGATTTCTATGAATTACGTGACGTGTGACTGACGGATGATACAAGCTTCTTTGTATGTGAAGAAATGTGCACATAGTAATTGTGGTAAAAGTGAAATTCAAAGTAATGGGGAATTTTCTTTGACGTTTCTCTGACAGACTTTCGAGCGGGCAACTGTCATTACTGTCAAACTTTTTTTGGAAAGTGTGAGAGCCCATTGTGTTGCATTTCACTTTTCAATACTGTCACACTTTCCAAAAAAAGTTTGACAGTAATGACAGTTTTCAGAGAAACGTCAAATAAAATTTGCCATTTTAAAGTCACACCCAACGTATTCGTACAGTAAACAGGTTTTGAAGCCGTCAAGCCATATGTCGGATTGGTTGCGCTATAAAACGGAGAGGCGTCTCCAATAATCATGTGAAAAACAATATCATACATAGGTACAAAATAATAATTCACATATCATAACGCAATTTACAATTTTCACCATAAAATTTACATTTTTCACTATAGTTCATTCGCTACTATATAGGTATTCCGTGATTTGCAGCCTTATATAAGTCTTGTATAGGCAAGAGGCACTCTAAAATATAAAACTGTGGTCACAATTATTATTTATGATATAAAAATGAACCTACTTATAGATACTACTAATATTTCAACACATATTTTTATTTTGTTTCGTGCTAGTGTTGTACCGACGCCATATCGAGACACGAATCACTGACAGGGTCGCAACACTACTGTACTTTACATGCTATGGTGTGATCAAGGGACATGTGTTCAATGTTTTTATTTGAATAACTGCACTTGGGGGCTGTATGTATGTATATTTCACTATTGCATCCATATAGGTACTTAAACTCACTATCAAACACTCCCGTCTCCTATTACAATGTTATGTACATGGAAATACATATATAAATATAATATTATATCGTCACTCCATAAAATAGTACCTCTGAAGTTAGGAAATAATATATAGCATTAATATGTTCATTTGAAACTGCGTATCTGTCACTATCATAAAAAACTATTACATAAAACTTGTAGAAATTTAATTCGTCACATTATTAACCATTTTTTTTTTATTTATTGCTATTATCATCATTTGTAGTGTAAATTGTAAATATTATTCTTTCTTAACACAAGAAGAGGAACATTAATGAAGATATAAATATTACTACAAACATTTGGTAACGTTTGACTCCGAAACAAAAATGAGTGCAGCTTTTCAAATCGAAACATTTTCTTTTTTTTTATACTTTTCATCGTGTAAGTATTGTAAATCACTATAAGGTATAAATTTTATTGCTCTTTTTGAACTTTTTCTATCTCCGGGAAGTAGCGCAATCTACCAATCTATAAACTAGTTAAATTTACACGTGAACGACAATAATAGACCTCGTTACAGAATTTGTATTATCCATTTGTCAATAGAACACTACAGAAACCAGGATCAACTCTCATTCAATAGAACAGAAACTAACGGAACATTACTATATAGTAAATAATCATATGATACAAAACTGTAGGCACGAGATACAAAAAGAAACGTTGCAACTTTAACTGGAATGTCCACTAAGATTTGTAAATATATTGTTACTTTAAAAATCGTGCACATGTTCATATCATACTATACCATTCATATTAATATATTGCATGTGATAAAGACTACGGTTTCTTAAAGTCAATTAGACAATGTAATAAAATAAGTTTATCCGCGCTGCGATTGGCTCAACAACTTCCATCGACAAAACACAATTCTGATCAACGTATATGATTTCGTTGTTTAGCTAACCTCAACTTATTTGATTGCGTTGCTTAGCTAATCACGACTTATTTGATTGCGTTGCTTAGCTAATCACAACTTATTTGATTGCGTTGCTTAGCTAATCACAACTTATTTGATTGCGTTGTTTAGCTAATATTGTTTGATTAAGTTGTTTTAGCTAATCTCGACTTACTTGATTGCGTTGTTTAGCTAATCTTATTTTATTAAGTTGTTTTAGTTAATCTCGACTTATTTTATTAACTTGTTTTAGCTAATCTCGACTTATTTTATTGCGTTGTCAAATTGATGAATTGCCCTTCAAGAAGCCGGATGAGAAAATCAAAGAACAAAATCTAAATTGACGAAAACTTAAACAGATCATGTAACAATGTCAAGAAAGAAATAACAAACCGCCCTCGGTACTATGTGATCATGTTATTTATTATCTTAAAATACAAAAAATACTACGTAAGTATGTTTTATCCTAATAAAAAATTTCGGTGGTTCATTAATAATTTCATATCTACGATTCTTTTTTTAACTCGAATTGATTAAGTACGATTACTCTACAAAGGAACGCCGAAACAAAAAATACAATCGCAATAATTTACAAGCCTAAAGTAAAATGAGATCGAATAATCCGTTCCAAAGTGGAAAACGTATGAGCTATACCACACATTTCGTACGCGCCTTGAATCCTTATTATAATTTACTCCCAGATGTTGTGCCTTATCATATTAAACACATATCACAGCCGACAAGATACCTCCCCACGTTCATACGCACCAAATTACATCGGATTCAGTCCTCAGAATGATATCACATTGAAACTCTCGTCTGGAATACAAACAGAACAAATTGAAAAGCTCAATACGCCTTATTATTATCTAAGGATATGTTCACAATCTACATACATTGAATTTAGCAAAGTTAATCTTTGACACTAGCACCATCGGATGACTCCTTAGAAGTTCATGATCAACATAGTACCTTACGGCCGAAAAGATATGATCAATACATTATATTTTTCTTTTCATATGTATATATATATTAGAAGAGACCTTACACACTAAACTGAGCCAACACACAATCAGTTCCAAATCAAAGCTTTAATTTTATATTGTTTAACTGAGAAGTAAATGTCAATAAAAATATAGATACGACTAAATACGTTTGTATAGAGATTTGTGGTTATGGTAGAGCATCCTATCGATGTAATATTTCATGAGATACTTCCGTTGGAATAATGAAAACCCTGTCAATGCGGTACCTATTACACATGGCATAGACAACAATCATAGACAAATAGACTTCGCGATATATTACATCAGCAGCAAGCTTTAACTAGTATTTTCTCTGACTTTTGATTAGAAATAGCACTGTGTACATTTTAATATGTTGTCTCTTGTCAAATTTATTTGTTGCAAAATCTACACAATGAGAGGTTTTCTGATAGATTCAAATATGTCAAAAGTACTTCCAAAACATCTCACAGATGGCGCTAATCAGACATGATCTCAAGGAGAAACTCATTTTAGAATGTCAACAAAAAATAAAAATATGAAATGACAACCCTGTCTAGGTAGTGCCATCTATTGACATTTCTTAGAACTGTAATAAGCCACCTGTCAGAAAACCTCCCATTTCCTAATCAACCGTCAAAAGATCCTATAACATCTGTTGCAAAACTGTGATTACATAAAACTCTGGGTTCAAATGAAATAGTGATTCATAAAATATCCCTGTATTTGACTCTGTAACATTGTTGAACACTGATATACATATGAGATTCCAAGATGGCACGTTTGCAAAATGAAAATGGAATATTGATTTATTTTTATTTAAAAATCAAAATTAAAGACGCCATCTTGAAATCTCACTGAGAACCTAAAAGTGGTAGATATTACGCTATAGAATATGTTTAAATACACTATTAAGAGGTTTTTTCTTGCCATTCTCGAATACTGTATTTTGATTTGTTGCCTGTGTCAAGTCTGGGGCTTCACTCGAATCTGATTTGGAAATAAAACATGATTTGCAATGTGTGGTGTATTTCTTAAATTATTGTCTTGAAACACTAATGTCTAATTATTGCGGTATATACCTACATGAAATCAATAATTGTTAGATTAAACACGACTTGGTCTTTGGGCTTATTTTGAACTTTCTATTAACGGCTTTGGGGATCTATTGCTTCAGACACTTAATCACCAAATACCTTTACAATTTTCTCGAATTCGTCGTAGTCTTGAAAATATTCCAAGTATCCAAAAACTTTAAATCTTGGTTTTTATGTCTTCAAAGAACATCTCAAATTTAAAAATTGGAGTCTTGTAAGACTACCTTAGTCTTAAAGACTTTAGGGATCTTGGCAGACGTAAAAACATCAAGTCACCTCAGGCAATCTTCAGCAGCATTTGTCAAATTTAAAAGCTCCAAGATAAGGCAGTCTTATAGACTCCAGGGATCATGGCAGACGTAAAGACATAAATGATATAGGCATTCTTCAGGATGTCCCAGTTCTCGAAAGTATATTAAAATTCTTGACAGTCTTCAAGACTTTAAAGTTCGAGGCAGGCTTAAAGGTGTCTAAATCTTTTGGTAAACTTGAAGATTCTTAGAAGTCGTCAAAATTCTTGGCAGTACCAAGTTTCTAGGATTCTGATAGTCTTTAGACTTTATGGATCAAAGTACGCCTTTCCAAGAATACAGCAAATAAAATGTTCTTGTGTGGTTATTTGTTTACTAGGCGTTCGGTGTGTGGTCTTCTCTGGCTTCTATAAATCGAGTTCTAATTAGTTTATAAGGATTCAGAGTGATAACCTCAGACTGACACAGGTGACACAGAACTGAAGTTGTGTTAAAGCTTTGATTTCCAAAATCACACATACATAACACACAATCCTCCCCTTTTCATCGAAACAAACTTACCGAAGCGATATTTTAATACCTCTAATAATTTTCCTAAAAACCTGATATTACCAAACTATATCTTTATTTACAATTTATATGTCATAATATTGCTTTTGATTTATTTTCAGGGGAGCGTGCGCCGTAACTTTGAAACATCTAAAATTAGTATAAATCTCAGATACTAATTTTTATATTTGTTTAAATTAGTACACACTAATCTGAGTGCAATTTCACTATGATTTCTAAAATATTAATTAAAGCACTCTTTATCAATCTTTATTTTGGTTACTCAAATCAACACTTGAGATGCGAACTATTTATACTGAATATGCAATTAGGTCTCTAAGTGTACTAAAATTAATTTTATTTTTACAAAATTTTAATTTTAATTAAGCTTCTTACTGCCCGAAACAAGTTGAAGAGAATCAAAGTATGGCGAATGATCAATCAAAGCGTGGAATATGCTCGAACAACCGAACATGTAAGTATGTGTACTTACGTATTATGTAAACATGTCTAGCTAACTTTGGCTATGCCTCGTCTGTTCCGTCAACAATAAACTATAATATAACTCCTAAAGCGTGAATGAAGCACCTAATCGGAAACTTTGTGAGAACAAATAGTGACAACGAAACGTCGAGAAACAAACACAGTTCATATTATCGCTCACTCTCAACTATTTAGAAAAGTAACAACTTCAGTGAGACATTTTTATCTATTAGTGAAATATCAAATATTATTCATATCGTTCAGATCACAGTTGCGGCGTAAATCACATTCTTAACATATAACAATCATATTGTCCTCCTTTGTTCATATAACTATCACTTCACCATTGACTATTAAGAATAACATGTATTATTTCACAGTGTGTTGTGCGGGGGGGCGGGGCGGTGCGGGCGGTGGGCCCTCATTGGTGCGGGCTCTCCTCCTCCGTGTCCACGGGGCTCGGCGACAGGAACTTGCGCGCGTACTTCGGGTAGTGCGTCTTCTCGTGCGCCTTCAGGATCGTCGAGCGCGAGAACGTCTTGCCGCACAGCACGCAGCGAAACGGCCGCTCCCCTGCAAACATCGGCCCGCGTCAACATTAGCGCCGTCGCCACCGCGATGCAACAAAACAACTGAACCGGTATAAACTAGTGGGAAATATACACTCACCCGTGTGCACTCGACAATGGTCCTTCATATGGTGCCTGAGTTTGAACGCCTTGCCACAGAACTCACACTTGAAGGGCCGGTCGCCCGTGTGGACGGGGAGGTGCGCTATTAGCGAGGAGACGTCGGGGAAACTCTTGCCGCAGAACTTGCAGAGCACGACGCTGCCCTCGGCCGGGCCCAGCTCGGCGTCCAGCGGCGCCTCCTCGGGCGGGAGGAGGTACGGCTCGCTGAACTGGCCCATCAACGGCAACCCCAACGGCCGGCCCAATATCGCCTCCCGGTACTTCAACGTGTCTAACGTGTGCGTGGTGAGAATGTGCCGCGTCAGTTTACTCTGATGCGGGAACGAGGCACCGCAGTGCATGCAATGATAAGATCGCTCCCCGTCATCAATCCGACCCCTAGCCGACCCATCGTACTCCTGCAACGACAAAAAAGAACATCAACTTCTTTCTCTTGTCCCGTCTCTCACGAAGAGAAAACTGTGCAATATCTCTACGACTACTTTCTAAATGGAGATGCAGTCTCTGTTAACTTTTTATCATTTTGTTCCACTATCTAATTAAGAAGTTGACGCTCATTTTTGCCCAAAAATTGTGCAGGAGCTGTTCGGGAGCCGTTAGTGCGAATGCCTTGTTGTAGCAACAACGCCGCGGACCAACACAACTTAGCGTATGCGTGTGGCCAAACTTTAGATAAACAACTGCCCAAAAATATATAATCAAACGAAAATGAATGAATATAAAAAACGATGGCCAACAAAATGAAGGTCAACTTCTTGACAGCAAGGCATGTTACTCGATGTTCAAAACAGCGCAAGGGCACATCAAAGCATGCGGTTAAATAAATGAGTTACCACAGAATAAAGCATCACACTAGGTACATCCATACAACATCAATAGTTTACTTACTCACCTAATACCTACCTCTACCCTCCCTTTCAACACAAACTAATTCGTACATTCATTCATCTTCAGCGTCCATTCATCATCGATTCAAACATTTTAGTTCCTAGGTACTGGCTAATTTAAAAGACAACAGCTGTCATGCAAGACACAACTTCACACATACAATGTACATGCAAATATATAGGTACCTACTTCCCCGAAAAAAATATATCAAGTTAGTAGAGTACCTTAGTAGCAACTTTTGGTCAATATGTCTAAGTTCTGCCTCAAACGTATTTTCGTTATGTAGATATTTACCAAGAATATTACTACTATTGAAAGTAATTTCATAAGGAAGCAAAGAGGATTCTTCAGGTTCTAAAGGTATCCCCGAATCAACATAAACGATTTTGTGGACAAAATGGAAAACCACACTATTGTGTGTATAGGCTATATAGATTTTATAGCACGGGAACAAACGAAACGGGACAGACCCGGGGGTTTTTAAAAGTTATACCTGGATTTTTTTAAATGTGGTGAAACAGAACAAAAACTATCCGATCAAAACTCTTAAGATTTCCATTGGCCATAGACCACTCTAGGTTCTGGTCGATTCCAGTGACCATGGTTTATAACTACTAGGTATTTACTTCATCATCCTAATATTAAAAACGCGAAAACTTGCGACGCCGGTATGAAATGTTAGTTACGATTTTAGGTACTTTCCTTAAGAGCAATTCAATTGAGGTAGAGTAAAGCAGGTTTCATACAATCCATTACACTCATACAAAATAACATACACGGGACACGCACACAGTTCTCCAACTACATACAAATTACATGTTACACTAAATACTACTTACTTATATTCTAATATACTTGACAACATCGATAAATTAAACATATGATGAAATAATTACTTTTAACAATACATTCTATTAAAAAATTTAAAATCATATTTTCCATATAAAGTTACTGTAACTGTTGCAATACAGTAAGCAAAGACCAGGGTAAGTTATCTCTGCCTACCCCGCTTTGGGATAAAAAGGCTTCACATCACCGGACACCTTTTAACCGTTTGACTGCTGGAAGTTAAATTTTCATTTCACGATTTTGAATTCTGCACTGATAATCACAAAATTCAAAATCACATGTCAAATGTGTCTGATTTACAAGACATTGGCGGTAAAAAGGTTAATTTGTATTAGCTTATTAATTTTATGTCCAGATACAAGATAAGAGTCTTTGTTGGTCTTAGTTACCTGTTATTGCCATGAGTACTACTCATACTATGAAAAGGGGATTTTGCTTTGACGTTTTTCTGTGCGATTTTCGGGTAGAGAACTGTCATTACTGTCATACTTTCCAAAGTTTGACAGTAATGACAGTATTCGCCGAAATTCTGTCAGAAAAATGTCAAAGAAAAATCCCCATTACTGTCAAATGTTATTAAAAAAATTGTTATTGTAATATTTCATCATATGACTTACAATATACAAACTACATACAGCATAATATTGTGCTTACCGATTCATGTTGCATCCTGTACTCGGATGAGCTTTCGCCGCCTTTCTCTTCATTGTTTTTATCCCAATCAACTTCTTTTTTCAAGGACTGAAGAGGATAGAAATGAAATTATTAATATACAAACATTTCTAAACATACAACTTAATAATTACTTCATAAATGTAAGATTTGTTTCAATTTAATGTGTTTGCAACAAGTAGGTATTATCTAACCATTCTACACACTACTGTATTAGGATTTATCCTCTAAGGGTTGTGTATGTAAATAAATAAATAAATCTAACCGGTCAACACATAGCTATAAACATTAATATTAAATTTTAAAAATTATGATTTAAACAAATTTGTTTTTTTTTAACCTGGATTTGTATCCCACTGTTTTAATTGTGTGTCTTAAACAAAATTAAAACTGTAAAATCCAGAGCATACAATTCTGATGTATAGTTGCAATAATATCTCAAATATGGGATTTATAAATTGTTAGCTTTATTCTGTTACTTTACATAGTAAATAACGGTGGCGTGCACACCATATAGGCAAAAAGACACTGCCTACCTTAGTATTTTGGATGCCCAACCTAATAATAGAGTTATTACTAGATCCTTCCTTGTTGTACTCACAACACAGGGTAACAAAGGTCCTGTGTTTTGTGGGTGAGTAGATATGTAGGTATTTCGTAAAGACAAGTTATCTATACATACATAGGTGTTAATCCTTGAGGATTACTACCTAGCTTGTGGTAAAAGCCAGTGCCCGCCACTGATAAATAAATATACAGACATCATCTCTCTAAATATTCTGTCCACTCCGTTAGAACTTAATTGTCCAGGGTAATGCAATTCCCTAAATAACAAACTTAGTAATGCACTGACAGTCAATCTACAAATTTCATATGGATCATAAAACATCAAATTCAACAGAGATAATATACAAATGCTAAAGTATTTTTCGAAATGGAAATAAACAGCCAAATCTTTCCTGGTTATAATTTTCCTATAGACTAAATACACACATCAAAAGTGTCTAGGGATCAAGAACATTTTAGCTCTAAAAAAATCTAATCTTCTGGATTGGCCTCCTACCTAATTCCCCATGCCATATCAATGACTTATCACCACATTTTGAATAAATTATGAATGAATTCAGTTTTTGCAAAATATATTCTTAAGTGCAATCTTCTAAAATGTACTTGATCCCTAGACACTTTTGATGTGTGTACATTTACTAATAGAAATAATTCAATAAGCTACATCATTTACCAAAGGAACTTGTTGTACGGGCGGCAGACCAGATGGGCCAGCGATGGGCTCATGTCTGGGGCTGGCCAGTTGGGCTGTGTGCGCCGGATGCTGTAGACCTGGGTGTGATATGGTGTTCAGCACACTGAGCCGCTGATCCACTGGCGAGTACCTCGGACCAAGCACCCCATGACTGTTTATAGTCATATTTACACCTGGAACATTAATTAGGCTAGACATAGAACAAATTAAATTAGTGTTTTCATGATGTTATGTATGGGACTATGTTAGACCATTATACCAGCATTAATGTATACCACTGTCTTAGCCAACTTTACCAAGAAAGGCACACAAGTAGGTATTTACTTCTTGTCTGTTGTTTTTATTTTATCGTGTACATGACTTCACATGCTTTTACCATCTACATCTAACTATTTATCAAGTAACTCCTCCAGGAGTATATTTTTTGTATTTTCTGCACATATTCGCAAGCACTGTACTAGACTTTATGACATCAAGTTTATCCGTTGAAAATGGACATCTCCAGATTTTCACAATAAATAACATAAAATTGCGTGTAGTGAACATTCTTCTCGATAGTAAATAAAGGAAGAAAGTTTAAAGAATGTATTTATATTGTAATGTAAACTATAGAGAGACCGAAACACGAAAATGAAAACAACCAAACCATAACAAATAAACGTCAAACGAACGTCAACCTCGTGTCAAACCTGCTGACGATTCGTTCTACGCATTCTATGATAATGAACAGAGAATCAGCCGAATTTAATATCTTTTTAACCGACTTAAAAAAAGGAAGAGGTACTAAATTCGACGGTATTTTTTTTATGTTTGTCACCACTAAACTTTGGACTGGGTGAACCAATCTGGCAGATTATCTTTTTGTTTTTGTTTAAAAGCTGGCGCTTCCCGTATGGCCCCATTGTCGGTTTCTTTTTCATTCAAGTTATAAGTTGTTAAACCGTCATTGTAATATAGTAAACCTACCACGTTTACTATAATCTTGAAATTACATCTATCATGATGGCTACAATCTCATTAATGTAAATCGTAGTAAATTTTCGCAGGAGTAGCAATTCGATAGGTATTGTCTTATCTTTTAACAACAAGGTCAGTGATCCCTTAAAATGGACTGAATTTTTTGTTCAAAGCTATGTCTGTCAGTTCGCACAAAAATAACTTGTAGATAATAATCTTTATAGTCACTATAATATACCTCTACTGTAGGAAATTAATATTTTTTACCCACCGACTAATAAAATAAAAAATAAAGGTAAGTAGGTACCATTTTTACCTATTGAATCACTCTGCGCCCCATTTGATCGTATGGAGACCACGTCGTCCTCAGGAGATGACGCCCTCATGGGCTCATCGGGAGGTTCATGTTTCGGCAAAGGCGGATGTGTGGGTGTCGCTGGTTCCACGGACGTTTCCGTTCGAAACCGCCTTACGGACAGCAGCGGTGATATCCTAGGGGGTGAGGCTTCTGTCGCGTCTCTGGAGTCGCGCAAGTCCCGCGTGTCGCGGTATTCCCGGGCCTCGCGCAGGTCCCTTAGCTCCCGGTGGTCCCGCAAGTCCCGGGGCTCGCGCTGCTCCCGGAGATCCCGCGGTACGTCGTGGGATTCTCTTGTATCTCTTAAATCTCTAGGCTCTCTAAGGTCACGGGGTTCTCTGTGCAAGTGGCTGTCTCTACAGTCGCCGTCCTTCTCTAAACTATCCTTTGGATGCTTTGTTTCGCTTCTATCGTCTTTGTCACTATCTGTAGGTTCCCGTGGGTCCAGCCGCAGCTGGGCCTCGGGGCAGTCTCTGATGTCTTGCGGTTGGCACTCTTCCATGGGCTCGGGCACGCGTCGCTTGTCGATGCCGGCTGCGCTCAGCGTCGTCATTTCAGCAAGTCCTTTTACCTGAAACGCGCCGTTATGACATTATTATTCTTTGCCAAGTTTTTTTATGTAACCTTCGACAAATAGAGCACCTAGCTGGGGGCCTACTGCGTAAGCTCAAACCGGTCTCCATTGTCCGTTAATGAAATTCGAATTGACATTTTCGTTCCGCCTACCGTCATCGTACATTGGCTATGACTGTGAAAGGAACGATATTCAGACTACTTTGGTGAATTAGCACCTACAATCATAACCCATTTTTATATTTGAATCATGTACAAAGTGTCCTAATTTGATTCACAATACAACGTAGTTATTAGATGAATGCATCTGAAATCGCGAAGTATAGGTATAAGAAAGAAAGTAACCAATAATATTTATTTACTAGTACAATCAATCTGATCCACACGTTGCTGCATTGGATACGATAGTAGAACTTGGATGCAAAATGTTTATGTGTAGGCAGGTAAAGTAACACTGGCTATTCGGCTAGGTGACAAGTAAAGCCACAAGGCCCAAGTTTGGTTAGCATCCAACGTTTGCGATGCGGCGTACAGGCCGTATGCGTCCGGTGACTAAAATCAACCATATAAACGATCAAGCGAGCGATCGCATGCCGCATCATAGTATTTTTCGCACACTTTGTTCTACGACCGAACACTTATTCTGCTCAACGTTTTGGAAGGAAATGACCGAGCCGCCTGCAATTTAAGTCACCTGTGTAAACAGGACCGCGATGCGTCTTGTTAAGACGATTCGTAAAGCCGCTAGCTGCATGGAAAAAACTCATGCAGCAACTCGATCCTGAGAACCATATCGGACAAAATTGACTGTCCATTCCTGGGGAACTGGGTCGGACTACATGTGGCAGGCTAACTTGGCACACGGGGTGTAGTCCGTTGACCCAATCAATAAAACTGTAAATATTTATCTTTAAACGAGCAATTCTTGTATATATATATATATATATAATTGTAATCTCGGAAACGGCTGCACCGATTTTCATGAAATTTGGTATGTAGAGGGATTTGGGGGCGATAAATCGATCTAGCTAGGTTTAATTTTTAGAAAAACATCTTTCCAACCGTGTTTTCGGGCATGAAAAATTGCTCAAATTGTTAATACGACTCTTACTGACATCTATTTGCCGAGTAGTAATACTATGCTATACGTAGGATGGTGCGGGGGACGTTTTGGTTTTGAAGTAACTAGAGATGGGGGTTATGAAAAAATCGAAGGAAAATAATCGATTTTTTTACTTCGAGCGAAGCTCGGTCGTCCAGGTACTATGTATATACGTGCAGCGGCGTGCACACCATATAGGCAAAAGACACTGCCTACCTTAGTATTTTCGCTATCCGACCTAATAATACAGTTAATGCTAGATCTTTTTTTGTTGTACTCACGGCATAGGCTAACAAAGGTCCTCTGTTTTGTGGATGAGTAGGTAGGTTCGTAAAGACAAGTTACCTATACATAGGTGTCAATCCGTGAGGGTTACTGCCTACCTTGTTATAAAAGCCAGTGCACGCCACTGAATACGTGCATATAATATCAGAGAAACATTGTTAATAATGTATATTGGCAAAATAACGTTTGCTGGCTCAGCTAGTGTATTATAAAATCCTCAGACGTAAAACAACTACACATGCAAACCGGAATTGACGTTTAGAATAAAACGAGATAACAATATGAACAACATATTTTCTGTCCCTTACTGCGTATCAGGGTAAATCTAGATCTGAACTGTCAAATTAGTAATAAAAGTGACCGTTTGGATCCAGAAGTACTTACATCATTTTCCGTACATTTTTGTGGAAAAGAGACAGTGTGAGGGTGGTGGCGAGGCTTGCAAGTCTAAAGTTTTTTTTTTTAATCACTATGAACAAGCGTTTGAGAGTTTTGTTTGGTCTGAGATAAAATCTAAGAATCCGTACGCCGGTGACGTTTTTACTTTTGATTTCAACTATCAAATAGTTAATAGTGTTAAGCTACTGTTACATGTCATAGCACTTATAACGATGAAAAATAAATTTCACTTTGATTTTATAAGGTTTCATTCATTTTTTGAATGCCACGAAAGTCTTCATCGGCTATAAATAAGGAAAGTGCTTTCTGATGAGTGTGCCACATTTCTGGAAGTTATATGCGTCGAAGGGGAGACAGTGCGATGTGAGTCACAGCCTGTGAGTCACCGAGTGACACTCGCTGTCTTCGCACAAGGAGTATCTGTTACTGATTTACATAATGGAGGGTTAACGACTGCCGATACACTATTTTTCTTTTTTTTTTGTCATTAAGCACAAGCGTTTGACCACCATCCTGCCTGATGTTAAGTAGCGATGTACTGATGACTACTACTAAGTAGCCATGTACACTACTGCGTATAAACAGGGACAAGCCCACCATCAGATGAATTATTTCACACGTAAGTATTTACAAAATATGAAAGAACGTGTATCTATCTATTGTTACGTACGTGGGGGGTGGGTACCGATAGAAAAATGACACTGTTACGAAAATCAAGAATTACACTTTATTCCGGCACTGTAATAACACAAACTAATTACAATCGTTAAACTAAAACCGCTAATAAACACTTTCACAATCACTTGTTAACTCTCTTTAATTTTCTCTCTTGATCTTCACTGTATCACTGTTTAGTTGAAAACTGTCCCGCCGACTCGATCGTCGCTCTTTATATACCACGGTACACAATCCAGAACATTCGAGTAGGTTCAGGTACATTCTCGAGTCGACTTCTAAGTAATAATAATAATTAAATACCTAACCGTCGCGTCGGCCAGCTCGCGTGTTTATACCTACTCCAACAGTAGGTAAGTAGATTTATACCTACTTGTGAGTCGCGTCGACGGCTCGCGTGTTTATACCTACACCCAACAGTAGGTAAGTAGGTGTATACTTACTTGTGGTGAGGTAAGTACTTGTGGCTTCCGAAATATACCACACTTTTCTCGATCTTTCGAGATCTTTCTACTACATTCTGACGCATATAGGCACTGTGTAGTGGTTTGTATGCGTCGACTTGGATATTGGAATGTTCTTTAGGCCTCTCGAATGTTCGACGTACCTCTACGGCATTCTAGCCGTTGTTTCTCGACCCCGGGGCGTAACACTACCCCCTTCTTAAACGTGCTCGTCTCGAGCATGATTATCTCCATAGTATCGGGCCAGCCGGTCGATGTGCACAACCTTGCATGGGCTGCGGTGATTTCTCTGTATCCGATACGTGACGTCGTTAATCCTGGTCACTACCTTATATGGTCCATCCCAACGACGATGTAGCGAGTCACGCAACCCCACTAGGGAACCCTCCTCGAACTGCGATTTATTAACTCTCCAGTCATGTTGCTGCCTCATCGTGTTGCTTTTCCATGGTCCATTACAACGAACGCCACTGCGTATCTCCTCCAACCCATTGCGTTTATCTCCAACCCTATCCGTAACGGAACGCCTATTGACCAAGTTCCCCCGGCTTCCGCAGCTTCCTCCCAAGGTTTGTGCTATCGGCGCTTCTATGGGCCCTTTTCCTTTTTGGACAACTGGGCCGCAAATGCCCGCGTTCACCACACTGATAACAACGCGGTACATACTCGCGGTTACGGGAAGGCGATTTTCTTGCACAAACCTGTCTCACTGAAAGTGGCTTCGAGTCACGACGTACGAGTCACGACCACCTCCAATGCATGAGCTACTGCATCCTTCAAACTTCCATGATGCGCCAATCGAACAGCAGCTCTTACTTCCATATCACGAATACCATCGATGAAAGCTTGAAGTAGCATGCTGTCTATCAAAGAGCCGGATGCCGACTGGTACGCCTTTCTCACCAATGTCTCTATCTCCAAGGCCCACTTCTGCAGAGACTCGTTCCGGCCCTGGCTGCGATCCTTCAGCTGTGTTCTGAAAACGTACTCCAAATGTCGGTCTCCATAGCGAGTCTCTAGCGCCTCAAGTAGGCTGCCATATGTCCTCTCATCACCTAAGACTTCCAGTACAGCGAGAGCTTCGTCTCGTAGAGCCAGTGTGAGTGCTGTTTTCGCCTCCTCTTCACTCCATCCATTGGCCTGACAGACAGACTCGAACTGCAACTTGTACGCATTCCACGAGGATGTACCGTCAAACGGAGGTACCTTGAAGTTCCCCCGTACCGGTACAGAGCCCTCGGACCCGCTGCTGATCCCGGTAGCCACCTTAACCTCCAATTTCCGTAAACGGTTCTCAAAGTCCTCCCCCTTCTCATTGACGCCATGTAGACGATTCTCGAATTTGATGTCCATATCGGCTAGTTTCCCTTGTATTTCCGTTATCTCATTTTTCCATTCTGCAATGGCTTCTCGGGCTTCACGGAGCATGCACGACTGTTCCTCCTGTCCCCTAGATAGTCTCTCCTCGGCTTCCCGCTGGCTGATACACAGCTTCTTAATCTGTTCCTCCTGGGCTTTGGCTTGTCTCTCCTCGGCTTCCCGCTGACTGATACACAGCTTCATGTACTGCTCCTCCTGTATTTTAGCCTGTCTCTCCTGGGCCTCCCGGGCTTCCCGAGCTTCCCTTTGGCTTTCATTAAGGGCTCGTGATTGTTCCTTCAATAAAATCAGGATGGTGTTAAGGTCAATCTCGGCCTTCGGTCTTGGTGACGATGCCGGTGCAGTGACAGTAGATGGACCAGCCACGGTTGCCGTAGAGTCCTCCGCTGCACGTTGGCTCCGGGTTTGGACGCCCTCCGGTTCTTGATCTCGTGGAGTGATCGGCATTTTCTATCCCACTTCTGACACCAAATGTTACGTACGTGGGGGTGGGTACCGATAGAAAAATGACACTGTTACGAAAATCAAGAATTACACTTTATTCAGGCACTATAATTACACAAACTAATTACAATCGTTAAACTAACACCGCTAATAAACACTTTCACAATCACACAATCACTTGTTAACTCTCTTTAATTTTCTCTCTTGATGTTCACTGTATCACTGTTTAGTTGAAAACTGTCCCGCCGACTCGATCGTCGCTCTTTATATACCACGGTACACAATCCAGAACATTCGAGTAGGTTTAGGTACATTCTCGAGTCGACTTCTAATAATAATAATTAAATACCTACTTGTGGTGCCTCGGCCGCTCGCGTGTTTATACCTACTCCAACAGTAGGTAAGTAGATTTATACCTACTTGTGAGTCGCGTCGACGGCTCGCGTGTTTATACCTACACCCAACAGTAGGTAAGTAGGTGTATACCTACTTGTGGTGAGGTAAGTACTTGTGGCTTCCGAAATATACCACACTTTTCTCGATCTTTCGAGATCCTTCTACTACATTCTGACGCATATAGGCACTGTGTAGTGGTTTGTATGCGTCGACTTGGATACTGGAATGTTCTTTAGGCCTCTCGAATGTTCGACGTACCTCTACGGCATTCTAGCCGTTGTTTCTCGACCCCGGGGCGTAACACTATCATATCTGTGAAATATTTCGCTTTAATTATTAAAACTGCTACCCGAAAATACGGACGGAGTTGGGGGCACCGCTAGTGAATAATAAAACAACTTAAGGCGGTGTCTCCAAAGGTTCTGTTCATCCCAACAGGGTTTATGGACGTGAGTTTATGTATGTATCAATACCGAATTGCGTTGCATTATCTGGACAAGAATTTTAGATTCGTCATGACAAACCGGAAGTGATAGTGACAAATAGGAAATCACCAGTGAAGGGTGATAACTGGCTAGCTACCCTACATTTTATTATATATTTTATCTGTTACAAGTATTATCATTTTAATGTTAGTCTAAAACAGTCAACCAATTTTACAAAGATAACGTTACAATGCTCTGTAGTAAATAAATAAGTTTTTTTTACATTTGAACCCTTTTATTATTATCGCGATAGAATTTAAACTTCTATTGTATTTTGTCGAGTGGTCACGTGTACCTTTATGTATGTATATAAAAGGTTACACTATATAAAACTAAAAAGTATTGTTTTAATTTTAGTGAAACTTTGAAAACATTAGAATAACACAATACAAACCTTGAAATACTGCCGGGAACAGGACACACGAGAGTGAAACCATGAAGCAAATAATAATATTCCTAACATCTATACCACTATGATTTGATAGTTCCCGTCTTGAAGAACCTCGACGAGCCAAAGCCTCAAATAACTGCGCTCCTTTTAAAAGTGCATGAAAGATTTAAAAATCTAATCAAGTACCTCAATAATCCAAAGGGTCCAAGGAATGGGGCTCTGTGCAATATAATAAAGAACATTGCATTATTCTCATTCGGAGGGGTCGGACAAGTGTTGGTTTTTACTGCAGGATGTCAGAGCAGGGGGACTACCCTCAAACCTAGGGTACTTACCTTACAAATCTGTATCGAGGCCCAATACATAGGAAAACATTATTTTTTCTCTAATGCACGAATTGTCTACATTTCAGTCACAAATTGGATTGATTGCTAATAAATATATTACAATTATTATATTCGGGTTCATTTATTTTCCTTTCAAATTATTATATATACGTAAATTAAAATAAATTAAGTAAAAACACAATGGAACATACTACTTCCGACTTATAACTTTATAATTAACACTTTAAATATTGTATGTACGTATTGTTTAATATGTCCTATAATTTATTAAGCTTAGTTTATGTATTTGTTTATTAATATTAAATTATGTTTAGTGCATACATTTGTTAAATCTGTATAAAAAACTATGTGTAATAATTTAAAAAGTACATATTATGTACGTATATGCATTCCGTTAATTTCTCTTCATTATAAATTACCATTAAAATAATCAAACAAAAAGCTTTGATCGTCTTCTAAGAACTGAAATCTTGTTTATCATGTACCCTGTTACACAGGAACTCAATTAGTGGTAACGCGGTAATGCCCATTACACTACTGTCACGTGACATCGGGGTGGTTGAATGGACGCCATCTTTCTTCGAAGGGTGCGAATTTTTAATACGCGCGTGCCAAAGTTATGTCGCTTTGCTCCCTCTTATTAGTGATCAGCAATGTTAACCCCACGTTATTTTAGCGTTTCTAAACTGTGTTACTATAACAATGCTGTTTTTAATTACAACGATGTTTTTAATTACACTTTTTAAAAGCTTTTTCAAGTGTGTGCGCTTTATGTGTAAACTTTTTCACATAATAGCTGACTCTGCAAACGTTGTGTTTCCCTGTAATATGTATCATACATATAAACCTTCCTCTAAATCACTATCTACGTATGAAACCGTTGCGTAGTGATAAAAATCTAAGTTTACATAGGAACAGACAGCGGGCGGCGGGCGACTTTGTTTTATACTATGTATTGATGCAGTAAAATAGTAAAGGAATGCGATCTAAATTACATATTTTGATATGTCTTATGTAGATTCGCACAGTTAGAACAAAAAGGACCCAATACGAAACATGCTGCTTTCGCAATTTAAGTTTTTTTATCTCTAAATGTTAAGGTTCAATTTCATAAAATGACACTTTTGATCTAACTGAACGATATGTGCAAGTTGAACGTTGGATCAATGAACTTAGCACGAGTTGCCAGTAGACGATTCATATTTTATTCATCATACTATTATTTCATAAGAATTCCTAACGATTTTCAAACTATTCTATCGTCTTTGTTCATAAAGCATTCTGTTGCCAAAATATTTTCTAAATAGTATACTATTATTTAGAAAATATTTAGTAAATATTTATATAATATATTTTTTGAATAGGCTCCGAAACCATACCGTTTCGGAGCCTATTCAATGTAATCATCGTCATCATCAGCCCGTACTTGTCTACTGCTGGACAAAGGCCTCTCCAATTGCACGCCACTGTGATTTGATTTCGGCTTCTCGCATCCAGCTTCTCCCAGCCATCTTGCGAATACCATCAGTCCACCTTGCCTGAGGGCATTCAATGCAAACAATCGGTCATATATTTCCTCTTTTTATGATGAATAGTATTGATAATCAATATAATATGCTTGGGTTCTGACCCTCCAAAAATGCGCGAATCTTCTATGACGTCATTATCGAAACTTTATAATAATATATCGCGATTGCCATTTGTTATACACATCTGTTGTTTGCATTGGGCTCAAATGATGCCGATAGTGAATATGCTCACTTAAAATACGTTTGTTGAGATACCAACATCAAATGATTACCGCTCTGTTGTCATTCCGTGTACGGAATTGTGTGGAAATCATTCTCATTGTTGTCAAACGTTAACTTATACTGTATTGTGTTCTTGAGTAAAACGTAGCCCTTTTGGATTCATCTTAACCTTTCTACGCGATAAATGAACGTTTTATTATTCACGTGGGATGAGGGTAGACATTTAAAATATTAGACTAACTAGTTATAGTTCGTGCATTTCATGAATGCGCGCGGGCTGAGTGATGAGTTATGTTTTATACAAATACTAGCTGTCCCAGCAAACATATGATTTGCCATAATAAGTTGCTCTTGTACCCCATGCATTGGGAGAAATACAAATGGTAGATGTATAAAAAATAGATATTAGCCGATTCTAAGACCTACTGAATACGCATATAAAATTTGGTAAAAATCGGTAAAGGCGTTTCGGCGGAGTACGGTAACTAACATTGTGACATGGAAATTTTATATAGTAAATTTATTTATTGATTATTTATTAATAAAATACAACAACTACAACAAAATATCGATGTCCCTACTATGAAAAATGTGCATACACAATGGTGTAGGGCCAGGTTATGGACGAAACGATCTATGGGCTTAACACTATCGTGGACACTCCACTTAAGATAATACACGTTTTATTGTTATCATATCAATGTGTTAGGTATCGCCGAAAGGGTTAAAATTCACCGGAAAATTATTATTTTGATGAAACACTATCTAACAAAAGGTTGCATGAATAAATCATTTACAGAACAGTTTGTAATTGTATGTCTGCGTGTTGTCAACAGTGTGACGGAGGATGGCAGCGGGCGGTGGGCGCTGCGCAACGTGGAGCGCGGCTACTTCCTGGGCTCCAGCAGCGACAAGCTGACCTGCACCGCCAAGGTGCCCGGCGACGCCGAGCTCTGGCACGTGCACCTGGCTGCCCGGCCACAGGTTGGTGGACATCTATAGGCGTTTTGTTATTACACGCCCTGAAACCTGACCACGCTTGGTTGTACTTGACCGTGTATCTTAGGCAGTACCACCGGCCATTCCGAAATTGAAAAATTCCATCACACACATTAATTTTCCACAATCGGGCAGCCATCGCCTCCCCAGAAGCGAGTCTCACGCGCTATCGTCACGAGCGATCGCCAATCGCCGCAATCGATTGAAGAGCACTCCAATCGATGCATCTCGATTCAGACTCGATCTGATATCGATCACGAA
Source organism: Conopomorpha cramerella (assembly GCA_012932125.1). NCBI lineage: Eukaryota > Metazoa > Arthropoda > Insecta > Lepidoptera > Gracillariidae > Conopomorpha > Conopomorpha cramerella. Next base: position 17,109 of record SJJU01001969.1, on the reverse strand, counting down.
CACCGCCACCGCTACTTGCGTGGGACCTAACTGTTCTAGCACAATCGAAACGCCCGCAATTTACTGGATTCCTACCAGCGAAGCGCGAACTCAACAACCGACAACGGCAAAAACATATTGAGATCAGAAAGAAGTTATTTGTTGTGATAGTTCGGTGTCACAATAGGGGAAAGTATGTGCATGATTGTGTGGAATTTTAAACGATTTGTAATGAAGGTCACGACGGCGGCGGCCGCTTTCCGAGACGAGTGTGATAAAAGTCGGGCGAGTGTCGAGTAAACACCGCGGGGAAAGGTGCGGAGAGACGCGATAATGCCAGCGAGGCGAGGGGTGTCTGCGCCATGTCTTTGCCGTCAACAACCGAGCTGACGATCAGATGACCAATTGACACTTTAACTGAAGACACGGTTTCAGTTCAATGCACAATCTCTTATCCCACGTATCTTATCATTGACACATCACGTCACTTTCAACTCATTGCCGCTGCGGATGCAAGGCTTATCAACAAAACGCGAACCGTTTGTAGGACACATATTCAATTTCTTTGTAAATTGTTATACATGTATAGACGTCACGTCTGCCCTCCAGATTGGTAGGCAGATTCTACAGATAATTATGGACCTTGAAGTGTTTAAGGCGAAAGGGGCTCGCCTTAAACACTTTTTTGTCAATACGCTATCGAAATCTGCGAATGCTTCGTCAGCTTCCACCAGGAATAGGAATATGTTCTAGGGCATGCATTCCTTTCTTCCATGATGGGAAGGATTCAAATACAAATGTTTTTTTATTTCAGTAACAAAAAATACATTATTAATTTTACAAATCTTTTCTTCTATTGGAGCCGCCCTTTGAGCAACTAATATGCTTGTATTATTGCCCCGCTCTTTTACAACTCATATCTATGAATGTATTAGTGTTTTCATGTTATACATATACTATAATATAGGTTACAAAACAATAACTTGATTGTATGTCTCAATATAAAGGTGGGGAAGGATAATGTAAATTTCCTTGGTCAATAGCTTTACACCCTCTCCATTCGCCGAAATGTGTTGTGTTAATTGTATCTCACACTATATTATAATTCCCAGGTGAACCTGCGTTCGATCGGTCGCAAGCGCTTCGCGCACCTGTCGGAGTCGCTGGACGAGATCCACGTGGACGCGAACGTGCCGTGGGGCGAGGACACTCTCTTCACGCTGGAGTTCCGCGCAGACGAGGGCGGCAAGTACGCGCTGCACACCTGCAACAACAAGTACCTCAGCGCTGGCGGGAAGGTGAGATACCACAGTCTTTAGCGCGATGCTGGAGGAGCTGAAAGATCCAGCTAGATCCAAAGTGTGATCAACATCCTTTTTTTTTTTTTTTTTTACGAGGGGGAAATCCTCAAGGACACCGCCGCTATGGGGTAGTGTCAGACTTTTACTGACTAAAACCCCGCCGATGACCTGGGTGGGTCCTGGGCACCCAGAGGACATTCTTCAGGGCCGTGATCACCATCCTGCCTATGTCGTTTGCAGTTTAATAACTATGTGGGATCCAAGACAGAAGGCTAGCCCCCCCCCCCCCCCCCCGGGATCTAGCCCAGTCGTCACTGATTGAGTTCTTGTCTATTCTGGATGCCGCTGTAGATCCTGGCTCTAACAGGAATCACAGTGGTGGGAAAGTGGGTGGGAATATCCCGGTTATGTCATTTGCAAAACCTTAAGGTTCAACTAACAGCTAGTCCCGCCACTCCGTACGGAATAGTGTCTTCGGGTAGCAGTTTTAATAAAGGCGAAATATGATACATACGCTGTTTCACATTTTGTAAATACTTCTTCCGTTTTTGATACATCTCCAGAACTCTGAAAATCCTATCAACCAAAAAAAATTACGTTCAGCCGTTAGGGAATTGCCGTTTTTGGACGATCCTACGGGAACCACATTTATTATAAGTATAGATATATTAGTGTATTTCGAGCGGTCTTCCCAATACAACTGGGCTTAATACGAATAAATCAAACGTCAAATTGTCACATAAATCTCCCGCAGTAAAAATTGTCCGACCGCAGTAAACATAAGCGTAGACAGACATGGTGCGCTCCTACGCGCAGTCGCTCACCGGTTTATTGGCTGTCCATAATAAATAGCGGCCCCGGAGTTTTCAATAAAGCTATGTAACATATTACCATTCATGAATAGATTAATCGAACGAAATAATTAATCCAATTTATAATTCTGAATATTGAAGAGCGAACGAGCGGGAAACACGTTACGTATGGATTTATAGCTCAATCGAGCTGGTGCCGAGCGGCATGCACATAAAACATTTCGCAGTCAATAATGTAAAACGCGCTGACAAATCGTAGGCGAAAGTGTTTTATCTCGAACTTTCTAAGACTCTATAGACTAACGCTTTTCATGCATATTCATTCTGTTACGTATGAAGTTGTCACAAAGAGGTCTGATAATAACACGACGGAATTAATTGAAAATGATTAATCCCTACCTTCCCTACTAATAGTAACTCTGTCTGTATGTTACGCTTTCCCGCTTAAATATCTCAACCCATTTTGATGAAATTTGATACAGACAATCTTTAGACCCTTAGAAAGGACATGGGCTTTTTATCCCTATCCTGTGGGACGCATCACTATATAGAGGGAATTATAGTTTGTATGAAATACTGAAACTACGTGAATGAAATCGCGGGGCGTCCACTAGTTGAAAATAAATAGTTTTGGGTACTTCAAATAGTATTACAGTTTGAAAATGTAGGAGCCTTGGGAAACGGGACCTACAATATCGTGGCCATGAGGGAAACATCATTTGATGGTAAAGGACAACGGTAAAACTACATATCCTGGGTGATATTCTGAAACCGCGGAACTAACAGTGTTTAAAATCGCGTATTTACAGTCTAGCAAAAACAAGATTTACTAATTAATTAATACATATTTAACATAACTAATGCCTACAATACCAGGAAGAATATTATAATTTGACAATAAGAGTTTAAACAATAGAAAGTCATGTGGTTTAGTAAATATGATATATTTCCTCGTTCCCGTAAAATTCACTGCACCTATCTTACCCGGTTTTAACACATTGGCGGAGAGTAAAATAGACACAATAAATTAATTATTGTTATGACGCCTATAGGCGTTCACTGTCCGGGAAAGGGTTAAATACTGTTAGTTCCGCGGTTTCGGAATATCACCGAAGACATATTGGTATTCAGAATACCTTAGTCGTATGTGCAGTCAGTCGCGCAGTGATCGAAGCCCGCGTATTGTTCGCGAAGCAGCTCGATTCCCATGGAAAATGTGCAGTGTGTTATTACGAACAATTTGTTATGCTTTCGTCGAACTCCGGGACCCGACTTCTGGGAACATAACCATTCATATTCAATCCACATGTTTATACGCGAGATGATTGATTTAAATACTAAATCATATATGTACGAGTATTTGCCTTCGAGATTTTCCCAGACGAATAATGGGCCTCTTATAGGAAAGCTGTAAAGTAATCTAAAGTGGGATCTGCCCATGATTTGTGAGTGCTATAGAGGAAATTGCGGACCGTCTTATAATTTATTATGAGTGCGCCTCTTCTCACTCGGCTAGAGAGCTTTGATAATCATAATACACTTTGAATATTATGTGAATGGTGGTTTAGGCGCACTTAATATTGTTTTGCTTGTACGATCATCATGGAAGAATATCGCAGTATCACTGAGTCAAGAATTTGTTTTTAATGTTTCGCGTTAACGCATTGTTTCCTGAATATACACACATCAAAAGTGTCTAGGGATCAAGTACATTTTAGAAGATTACAATGAACAATATATTTTACAAAAACTGAATTTATTCATAATTTATTCGAAATGTGGTGATAAGTCAATTGATACAAGCATGGGGAATTAGGTAGGAGGCCAATCCAGAAGATTCGATTTGATTTAAATAAATTAGTTTTTTTTAGAGCTAACAATTTTCTTGATCCCTAGACACTTTTGATGTGTGTACTTCACACCTTTTAAATCCAACGCGGGGTAGATAGAGGCACTTGCTATGCAGATGCCCAGCAGTCAGTGAGAGGTAGGTAGGAAAGAATGTCGGCAAAATACACACATCAAAAGTATATAAATAAATAAATTATGAACGAATTCAGTTTTTGTAAAATATATTCTTGATTGCAAACTTCTCATCATCATCATCATCAGCCCATACTTGTCCACTGCTAGACATAGGGCTCTCCAATTGCACGCCACTGTGATCTGTTGCAATCTTCTAAATGTACTTAATCCCTAGACACTTTTTACACACAGTAACTGGCAAAAGGTTTTTGAAGACGCTTGCGTAGGTAGCCGTATGTTCTCCGGAGATAATGCGGATGGGTGATAATGGCGAGTGTCCCCCAGCTGCTGGAGACGTGCACGGCGGTGTGCCTGTTCTCGGCGGAGTACCACTCGGGCGCGCTGGCGCTGCGCGACGCGGCCGGCGCCTACCTCGCGCCCATCGGCTCCAAGGCCGTGCTCAAGACGCGCTCCACCGCCGTCACGCGCGACGAGCTCTTCTCCCTCGAGGACAGCCTGCCGCAGGCCGCCTTCGTCGCCGCGCTCAACGACAAATACGTCTCCGTGAAGCAAGGTTAGTGTCGCATCGTCGTACTTTTTATCACTATGAACAAGCGTTGAACCACCATCCTGCCTGATGTTAAACAGCGATGTGGTCTACGGTGGAGCACACTTGTTCATTAGGTACCTATTCACCCCAGTGAGTTGAAGATCTTCAGACTGTACTGCGCAGGAAACACAGACGCCGGCAAGTCGTTCCACATCCTGGCGGTTCGCACTATGAAAGTGGACGCAAACCGTTTGGTTCGCGTAAATATTCTGGATGAACTGTCAATAACTGAAAACCTATACCTCAGTCCAAACACGACTAGACTTGTATGTTGCGTACCACCTTCAGTATTTCTCTTTCCCACCAAACTGACACTTTTACTATCAAATTGACAGTTTGGATAAAAAAATATCCGGAACAAAGGATACCTTAATATATAAAAATACAGTGTCATGATGTTTGCTCCCAGAAAGTTGGCATTTATATGTAATTTCGTCCAATTTGTTTATATTTCGTGACATCCACTGCTGGGCACAGGCCACCCTGGAGGTTATACTAATTTTATATATTTCATATATCATAATAGTTAATACAGGACAACGTCTGTCGAGTCCACTAGTAAGGATATAAAGGATAATGGATAGAAGATATTGTCTCTTACTCTTTCACTCCTGCATGTTTATCATATCGTTGTATCATTTTATTCTAAACGCCAGTTTAGGATTGTAAGTCTAGTTGTTTTTGGTCTGAGACCTATACAAATGTACATAACCCAGTCATTTAAAGAAACGCCGAAAGTGTTACGTTCCGTTATGGGGGCTGAAAGTGGGGATGAAAAATTTAACTTGAATGAATGTGTATTTAGAATCACGTATATTTAGAATTTGTTTATTAAATGAAAATTGGATAATTTATTCATAAGTTATGAGGGTTGAAAGTGGGGAAAAAAAGTCGACTCTATACAAATATATTGAAGTGGGGTATCAAATGAAAGGGCAAGAGACACGAACATTTAAAATGTGGGTTTTTTAAATTTGCAATTTAATTAGTAATAACACAAGCTTTTGGTATTATAGCAATCGCACAGAATACTTGCCGCGTTGATCCTTTAAAACTCGTTTAATCTAGCCAGTATCCCTAGGAAGGCAGTGGGGGTCGCGGGTTCGTTGGCCGCGCCTCACGACCAGCCCACTCGCTGCACTATACACTCCTATACAATACGGAAAGCATGCTTTGTTGATTGCATCCAGTGCCTCCGGGGATAAAGATTTTATTATGTCTGCGGACGTAAGCCGAGGAAAAGATCTACTTGTATTCAAATAACTCTCTTCACAAAATGAAGGCATTTACATTAACTGTATTAACTACCTGCTTATCTATTTATTTTAAAAATAGCTGTCCGGGCACGCATTTATTTTGCCATAATAAGTTGTCTTTGTACCCCGTGTATTGGGTGAAATACAACTGGTAGATGCATAAAAAATAGATAGTAACCGATTCTAAGACCTACTGAATACGCATATAAAAATTGGTGAAAATCGGTGAAGCCGTTTCGGTGGAGTACGGTAACTAACATTGTGACATGGAAATTTTATATATTAGACAAATTCCGTGATAAAAATTAGCGTAAAAGTTAATCCAGTGTATAAGGTATCTGCGTGCCAAATATCAATAAAATATGTCCAGCCGTTTTGGCGTTATTCGCAAACTTTTAGACATTTAACAGACAGACAGACAGATTTTTTCCAAAAAATTGATATTCGGCTTCTGTAACGGCAACTTGATATAATCCACTGGTTTTCTCGTAAAAAGAATCAATATACAGTTTTGGACTACGAACAGTTTTATTATAGTATAGATAGAAGATAACTTTTCGGCTATCGGCAATGAATATTTAACGTAAAAGTGATCGGTGAACGGTGAATTTCTCCAATTAACTTCAAATACAAAACAATTAATAACTGAAACAATGAAGTGATTGCTTTTTAATCCGCGACACGAGCTTAGATAAAAAGTGGTCGAGGCGGCGGCGGCGGCGGCGGCGCGGCGCGAGCGCCCGGGATCAATTTAATACGTTTTACCTCAAATTCGTTACAGTTTCATGACTTATTCACTTTGTCAAAGCGTGCAATTGAAATTATATTATTCCAATAATACCGTGCGGTTATCAGGAAATTACAAAATTATAGGCATGAATAATTTCGGCATAAAATTTTCCTGTTCTACATAAATTTATAAATCAATATGACTCGCGTTGTTTTATTCGGTTTCATTTTAGTAATGCATTTTGTCTTCAGTTTCCTTGTATATTTGCCGCATCTAATAACTTGGTTTACAAGTAGGAGCACTTGCAACCCGTCCATTACTTCACAGCTCTGTGACTATACTTAAATGAAGCCTTCATTATCATCCAGTAAAGTTGAACAAAGCTGTTATTAGCAGTGGCGTGCACTGGCTTTGACGACAAGGTAGGCAGTGATCCCCAAGGATTGACACCTATACATATAGGTATTTTGTCTTTACGATGTCCTGGCGGAAAGTGGCGTGAAAAGTACTAGAAGCAAGTCATTCCACATCCTGGCGGTTCGCACTATGAAAGTAGACGCAAAACGTTTGGTTCGCGTAAATGGTAAATCCATCTGGCACGGTGAGATTAATTTTAATTATACTTAATCTGTAACGTCATAATTTTTTTGCGTGATGATGAACCACTCCACAAATGATAACACATGGAGGACGTAGGTCCGTGAAGCGGCTAGTTAGCCACATAGTTACACGTCCGAGCGCAAGCAGCGTGTCCGGTCAAACACAATTTGCCTATCATCAGGAAAGTGCTCCGCAATTATCACACCAGTTTCCTCGTTAGTATGTTTGTACCGCCATTATTCAAGAATTAAATTGCACTCTCTCCCGCGATTGGCATCGGCGATCGGGAAGATAGCTTCCTTCTGTTCGCTTACGTGTGCGGAATCACTGTTGATATTGCTTTGTGGTAAATTAGTGCTCTTCCCTTCCTCTTGGCTAGCCAGGAAGCCATTTTCAAGACAACCTTACAGGTCATATTTTCCATGACGTGTTTGTATGGTCTTAACACTTCTTGAAGATTACCTCCGTTAGTTATGAAGCTACTTATAGTAGCTAGTCTGAAATATGTTGGCTTGAGAGAACTAGTGCTAAACAACTGCTACCGTCTACATTACGTTCGCCCAATCAAAGACGAGTGAACGCCAGCGAGCCTGTCTATACAAGGCAAGCGTATTTTCTTTGTGATCTCTACAGTAAAATGATCAAAAACATCTCACAATTGTTTTGTGCTACCATAAGCTGCATCCTGTCACTGTCATTGGTATGGAATTACAAGCACAGCATGATTTTGAGAAAGTTTTATACGTCCGTGAAATCGAATCAAATCGTTCATTTCTTAAATGTTATAGTGCTATTACATACAGTATAACACAAAGCTTGAAAAGTAGGTAAACGTCCTCGGTTCGAATTAATTCTTTTCCTGGCCAGAAGAACCGGGAAGAAACTGGCATCTTTTCAAATAGCCAGGGATTACATCTAAGGATAGTTAACATAAATATGACTTAATACTAAATTAAGAAATACTTGATGGCCGGATACATCCCTGACTGGTGAACAGCTAGGACACGAAATGATATTAACACTAAATTACTAAAGTGAATTTGTCCGATGTAGTATTACAGTATCAACCAGTCAGCTATCCTCATATAATCTTGTCACCTTGTGTAAAGTCGTAGGCATTGAGTACATTGTAGAGGTATAATGATAGATGTCGTCTGTAAGCGATGTGATGAGACGACATGGCGGCGGGCTGCGACCAGCCGACGGTGACGGCTGCGGTGTCGCCACTTCCTTTGTTTTGTCGAATTATCCCAGAGACCACACCTCTTCCTTAACAAGAAATGATCTATCCTACTCATTGGTGTTTTGGATCATTTGATACTGCATGGACTTATTGTTTGTTCCTATCTATTGTTCAAAATAAGCTCATAATTTTTTTGTCCTGTCTGTTTAGCTTCTCCACGTTCAAAACTACAGACGAATTACATAAATTAACTTTGTTATGCTTCGTTGTTCTTTAGCACAATTATTTTCGGTGAGGTAAGTACTTATATAAATAGCTATAGTTCAACGACAGGGATAAAAAAGTGGATTTCAGCTGCTAAAGAGTGATCTACTTGAGTTCGTGAAACAGCGGCTCGATTCGTCGAGTTAGAATAGGTTTTGGCTATTATCTAGAAAATTGCGATTGCAAATTGTTAGTTCTCGTAAACGATGCTATTCTTGACTGAAGACTATTCATTTTCACGGTGGAATTGTGCTAAATATCTACTATTTTAGCGTTAGTCTCGGTAAATAAGCAGATACGTACTTACAGACTAACCGTGATTATAGAACCGTATTCTGAAGCTTCCTTGGAGCACAGATATAGTTTTTCTCGTTCTAATTGTATTTGTGTAAAAGAGATAATCATTGATTAAGTAATTTATTGGTGACATATAGTTAACAGAGCGTTACTTGCACTGCTGGTTGAGCTTTCAAAAGCTTGTCAAATGTACGAAAAATTTAAACAGAACAAACTGGTTGGTCAGTACATAAACTTCATCAAGTTAACAATTTGTGTTTTTTTAGAGCGTCTGTGGTCCAGTTGGTCGGATACTTGACTTGTAACCGATGGGACTCTTTTTCAGAGCCTAAGCACGCAACGCTCGTACGGTGAAGGACAACATCGTGATGAAACCCGCACACCACAAGGTGTGTGAACCCTCTGACGGCGATGGGCTCACCCCCTGTCACGTTGGGTTAAATACGCTTGGTGAACCGTGGGTACTTGCTTATTAAGCAAGTGCCTCTGCCTATCCCGCTTTGGGATTAAAAGGCGTGAAGTATATTTATTTTTTATTATTTTTTTGTGTTTTTACTAAGGCTCTAAACAACTACCTAAATACTTTTAGTTTCCGATTGTAAAGCTCAGTTTAAGAAGCATAGTGTTAAGTAGCTCTTGTCTTGGCGCGTGGTACATAATGAATGAAGGGCGATACAGCGTAAAGTCACGCACGGGCCGTGCCTTATTCCGCGGCACGATGCCTCGGGAGATTATTCCTCATAGGGTTGCCAGAGCTTGCGCGGAACAGGACCCATTAATACAACTGATAATGCGTCAAGTTTTCTTCAAAGCATAATGTATTATGGGCATGAAAAAGGCTGAAAATGATAATGTTACTACTGATATTATAAAAAAAATAATCTTTAATCCCAAAGCGGTTCACCAAGCGTATTTAACCCAACGTGACAGGGGGTGAGCCCATCGCCGTTATAGGGTTTACACACCTTGTGGTGTGCGGGTTTCATCACGATGTTGTCCTTCACCGTACGAGCGTTGCGTTGCGTACATGGGCTCTGAAAAAGAGTCCCATTGGTACAAGTCCAGTAGCCGGACTCGAAACCGGGACCTCCCGGTTACAAGTCAAGGATCCGACCAACTAGACCGCAGACGCTCTGATATCATAAATGCAAAATTTTGTGAGATGTGAGTATGTTTGTTATTACGATAGAGAAGCTACACGGATTTTGACAAACATAAGTTTGAAGATAGCTTTTGACTTGGATTAGGACACAGGATGTATTTTATGTGGTAATTCCCTCCCGAATACAATAAAACCCAAGAGCAAAAACACGCAGAGAGCTAGTCAGGTGATATCATAATAAATAGAAAAGAAAGTATGTCTGATTCTATAACTCAACGCGCCCTCAAGCTCTACAAGGAATTAATAGCGAAGTATTCGAGTCATTTCGCTTTCACAGTGGGATAGGAATTACCTTTCGATTTCTTACTTCGTGGCGTTCTTGCCACAATTAGTCATAAAATTCGTTCCAATATCGAGATAATAATGTTGTTTTTGGTTTTGTAGGAAATAAACATTGTTTTGAACATTAGGTAATTGTGAAACAAAAGTTCATTGACATTAAGTGACTCCATCCATAATATTGTTATTATTGAAACCTCCATTATTTTAGACCACTAACTGTGACATTACCTAATTCTCACGAGGTAAATACAATTACTGGGGATTTTCTATATTAGAGGTGGCATTTCCTCGTCGTTTTTTCAATTTTTACAACCTTGTGAAATTGAAATAACAAGATTATAATTGAACAATAGGTTAAACTAAAGAAGCCATGGCGTATGACGTGGTAAAATAAAATATTTCTTCCAAATAACACTTCCATGATGTTATTTATATTCGGAGATAAACAAGGACACAGGAATAATAGAAGTGGCAGCCCTGAATACTCGAAGCTTAACGTCGTCGTCAGAGACGAACCTCGTCCAGACCCACAGCGCAGGCGGCAAATGCCATGTCTAAATGTATCGAATCCAGTATATCTGAGCCACTGTTTCATCACGAGATCATCGTAGTATGCTCGCACATCGCTGCTTAACATCAAGCAAGATGGTGGTCAAACGCTTGTTCATAGTATTTAAAAAAACAACAATCACACAATCATTTTTCTTTTCCCCGCATTGTCGCCATAGTAATAGTAGTTCGTATTGACGAGCCCAACAACGTTTCTAAGATGATTGCTCGGGGTCCTTTTACAAGCAGTATAGGTCATTTTTAGCCTGCCAGTACAAGGTTTTAGGTACTAAGTGATCAGACCATTGCTCAATAATCCATTTCGTAATTTGTACCCCCCAATATTCCTTATGTTGCCTTTTGCGCCGTGTAATGCAAGAAAAACATGTGGTAGTAATATACGGGTAGATTGGAGGTATTTTCAATTTGGATTCCTAAAGAGGAGACCAGTGTTGATCTCTTAGTAGAAAAAATATTGCGTTTCAGTTATTACTGAGTAATTATTACTGATTATTAAGCGTCTGTGGTCCAGTTGGTCGGATACTTGACTTGTAACCGAGAGGTCGCGGGTTCAAGTCCGGCTACTGGATGTGTACCAATGGGACTCTTTTTCAGAGCCTATGTACGCAACACAACGCTCGTACGGTGAAGGACAACATCGGGATGAAACCCGCACACCACAAGGTGTGTGAACCCTATAACGGCGATGGGCTCACCCCCTGTCACGTTGGGTTAAATACGCTTGGTGAACGGTGGGCATTTGCAAGCAAGCAAGTGCCTCTGTCTACCCCGCTTTGGGATTAAAAGGCGTGAAGTGTATTTATTTTTTATATTATTTTATTTTAATTATTAGTCACAAATATATTTGAAGCCAAACTGTTTGTTCTAGTGTCTATAATGCAAGGTAAGGCCTTTCACAATTATCCTAAACCCATATATTTAAATATAAAATCAAATTATACAAGCGAAAGCTACACTTCGCGAAATGGGAAGTATTTTATGATTTCGGAATATTTAATTTACAGTTTCGAGTTAGTAACTGATCTTCTTTACTGTTACTCAAAAAGCTTACATGACTCAGAGATTGTAAAATTCAAAGCGACTTGTTCTAAATTAAGATCTCTTAAATACTGCAGACGCGCCTAAAGTTACAGCACATACGTTGGTACAGTACCATTATAATGTGATACGAACATTTGCGACGTTTCCCATACAATGAGAGGTCCGAACCTCTGTAAAACATATTACAGTAAGTCCATTTTTCACGGAATCAGTGGCATAATAAGCCATATGTTTGAACGTCTTAAAAAAAAATTGGCGTCTTGTAATTTGCATTAATTTATGTTTAAATATTCAAAAAGCAACTTTCCGTCACGGAACACAAACTTTCAAAATGTTTCTTATAATAGTTTTGCTACATCACATACTGCCAAGTGTTTTGGTAAGTAACTCTACATTTTTAAGTATACGTATAAATTTCTATGCCGCAACTCTCTTTGTATAATCTATATTTGCACAGTCACTTGCAGTAGCTGCAAATAACGTTGATATTCTGCCGGCGCTATAAAAAATACGCTTGGTGAACCCTGGGCATTTGGTTAGCAAGTGCCCCTGCCTACCCCCTTTGGGAATAAAAGGCGTGAAGTGTGTTTATTTCTCTTTTTTATTATTTACCTACTTAAACAGAGCCTAAATTAATGAGAGAAGTGCATCTGTCCAATTTGCCTTACTTCGAAATCCTTGATCTGAGATTAATGTGTAAATGAGAAGGTGCTCGTGCGACCGTGACTGTAGGTAGACTAAACTCTACCAACGTTAGCTTAACTCTACACTCTTTGATTGTAGAGGTACCAGCAGTTCAAGCAATGTATATTAATATAATTATGCATTTTAATACATCTCATGGTTATAATTAAACTGTCAAAAGAAATGATACACAAGTCTTAATATATAGAGCGTCTGTAGTCCAGTTGGTCGGATACTTGACTTGTAACCGGGAGGTCGCGGGTTCGAGTCCGGCTATTGGACGTGTACCAATGGGATCTTTTTCAGAGCCTATGTACGCAACGCAACGCTAGTAGGTACGGTGAAGGACAACATCGTGATGAAACCCGCACACCACAAGGTGTGTGAACCCTCTAACGGCGATGGGCGCACCCCCTGTCACGTTGGGTTAAATACGCTTGGTGAACCGTGGGCATTTGCTTATTAAGCAAGTGCCTCTGCCTACCCCGCTTTGGGATTAAAAGGCGTGAAGTGTATAGTGTATTTATTTTCTTAATATTTCTTTGGGTATTTAAGACATCATGCAATACTAGCTGCCCCTCCCGGCTTCGCACGACTGCAAGCTGATACTAATTGATTCCCCACTATATTATGTCTGTTATACATTATTATTATACATAACTTCCTCTAAAATCAGAAATTCTGATCAAAATCCATTACGTAATTAAAGTTCTAGCATAAATAAATTGGGTAGTATTAAAGATCTAAGCTAATACATAGAGACGGACAGCGGGAGGCGACTTTATTTTATATTCATATGTAATGACTAATGATGCTTTACAACTAACTATACATATATTATACTAGATATACCGCGCGGTGTTACTCTCGTTTTTTCGTTTCCGTGCGAAATTGGGGATCAAATAAATATAGATAAAGCCTATGTTACTCAGGAATAGGTAGATTTCCGACAGTGAAATATTTTTTCAAAACTGTCCAGTAGAAACAAACAAACAAAAAAATCAAACCTTTCCTCTTTATAATATTGCTATAGACAATATGTCTAATGTGCACGATTATGTGTAGGTACCTACTAACTACATAATGTGTATTCATAAGTAATAGGCATATGTAGTATAATATACCTACTAATTTGTAATAACTTAACTTACTTCGCAGGTAACTTTAGCCGTGCACAATATATTAATACATAAATAAATACATATTTTACAACAACACACATTGCCTTCATCCCATGTTAAGTAGCTAAAGCACTTGTGTTATGGAATTCAGACAACGAAATATACTTACTTATTTTTTTTACTTATATAAATAAAACACCCAGACATATCCAACAAGTACTTAAAATCTAATCACCTAAGTACCTGCCAGCGGTGGGAATCGAACCCACGACCTTGGGGAATAGAGGCATACATGCTGACCACTACACCAAGCCCAGAGTTATCTTTTAAATAAATTTTCACTTTGTGCATGACTGACTGTGCGTAACCTAACTTTTGTACAATACAGGGCTTTCGTTTGTAAAAAAGGAAACGCAACAGGTAAAAAGAAACACTAGACTTTACATTAACACTTTTTTATCAAACAGTTGGAGTAATGTGTGGTTTCACTTGACGGACTGACGAGTGACACAGTAAATACACTTATTACTCGCAACATACGATATGAGACCTTTTTAACCGACTTTAAAAAAGGAGGAGGTTCTCAATTCGTCTGTATTTTTTTTATGTTTGTTACTTCAAAACTTTCGCGTGGGTGAACCGATTTGGATGTTTCTTTTTTTTATTTAGAGCTGGTGCTTCCCGTTTGGTCCCATATAAATTTGGTTAAGTTCCGACAATGGCACCCATGGGAAAACCACATATATGTAAAATCTTACTGGTTGAAGTCTGTTCTTTTTTCTTTAATGATACAACAACTACGTACATTAAGTGTTGTAGCTATTAGACTCTACTGCGTGTAAATGTACCCCGAGCAATGGACTTAGAAACGTCTTCAAGTCACTGGAGTTAATAGGTACCTAAAGAACAAGTGTACCCCATTGTAGACCACATCGCAGTTAATATCAGACAGGAGGTGGTCAAACGCTCGTTCGTTGTGTTAAAAAAACCACAATAATACAGATAAAAGTTATAATATAACTGTTCTGTAGATATTGTAGTCGTCTTTCAACATTACGGTGTTAATGCAATGTACAAATAATTGGAAGAGAGCATAAATAAGCTGAATAAGATGCATTTGCATAAAACACGTAATTTACGATGCAGAGCGGTGTTCCTCCGTCGGCGCCTCGTAAAATCAGAAACGTTTAACGACTGTTAGTAAAGCACGAAAAGATGTCGTTTCTCATGGAAAGCAAGACAAGGTAAATGTATACAGAGTGTAAAAGGACCCCGAGCAATGGATATGGAAACGTTGTTACTCTCGTCACTGTGAACAACTTTTACTATGGCGACAAACACAAAAAAATTCAATCACCGTAGAAAATGGCATCTCCCGAGGCCAAAAAATTGTCTATTTAGTATGGAGATAGAAAAAAAAAATTGCGTTTCGTTACGAAAATATTTATAACCCGTCAATTTTAAATATATAATGGTTGTTTGGGTTTACACACTCAAACTTTCCAAACAAAGTTTTACAGTAATGATAGTTCTCCGCCCGGAAAATCTGTCAGAAAAACGTCAAAGAAAATTCCCCAAGTTGCGTCACTCAGTTCTTTTTACTTACCTACTTCTTTGTTACACAAAGTGTAAAAGGAGCCCGAGCAATGGTCTTAGAAACGTTGTTGGGCTGAGTGACTTGAAGACCTTCAGACTGGATCTGGAATCTCAGCGAGCGTGCTGTACAGTTCTGTGTGTGGAAACTCACACAAAACCACTATGATAATATCTACAATCTTTCATCTAGGAACTACGATGGGGGCCCTAGATTTCCTAGAATGTAGGTAGAAAGATAACTTACGTATGTGTACGTGTGGGGATGGACAAATTGAGCTGTACAGTTCTGACATAGGTGTATGGTATTTTCTAAGTCTTATGTACTCGTACCTAACTCACTGATAGCGACTGAAGTTATCAAATAGATTACCTTAAGCTAGACCACGAGCGACTGGTCGGCGCCACGGCTCGACGACCACGACAGAAACAGATACCAATCTGGCAGCCAAAAGGCAGACACATACAAATTTCATGAAAACTTGAACAGTTATTTGCGAAACATCATACTAATGAGCTTGTATTTTTCGGTCGCACGCTCTGGCGCACCTAGCGGCACTCCATGTACAGAAAAAGTCAACATTAATCTCAATTCTGATAGGTGTAATATACTATTGAGACGTATTCACCACTGTACTTTGAATCCAAACACGTGAAATGCTCGCAGAGAACCGAGACCGTAAAACGTTAGTACTCTATGAAAAGTAGCGTTTTGTCTAGACGACTAGCACTATATCAAGTTCATTAGTAAAGATATTTTATCATTTATTGGTAAACTATAATGGATGTGATGAAAACATGATCTGATTATTATTCATATATTTCGTATTATCATAACATAAACTGACATTGGAAAAACTGTTCGTTTTCCTTCTTTACATCAGGAAGTCGAGATCTGTCAGACAAAAGCAAATACAATATATTTTATTATGATTTACGTGACTGATATTATGTTTCCGATCTTGCACATAGAGTGTGTTGCCCACAACCGGGTAAAAGATTTGAAACGGACATTGCAAAGGCCATTTTAAGTTACTATCACAGATTCTTCATGTTCCTAAGTTCATATTTATTGACATAACAGCACACACAGTTAAATCTTACAGGTAACTAGCAAACACGGCGAACTCCGTTTCGCCACCAGATGGCTTCGTTTCGTTTTCCCGCTTTTCTGTTGAAATTTTTCTTAAATTTTCTTTGCTATAAACCTTACGGAGCCTGAGACCTTTCCAACGAATGCAAAACCGAGGAAATCGGTTCGTGCGTTCTGAAGTTATAGCGTTAGGGAGGAAAACCCGACTTATTTTTATATAGTAGACTAGCTGTCCCGGCAAACGTTTCTTTTGCCATAAGAAGTCGCCTTTGCACCTCGTTTATTGTCTGAAATACACCTTTTAAACCTTCCCTGGACGTTTGATTCAAGACCAAAATCAGCTCAATCGGCCCAGCCGTTCTCGAGTTTTAGCGAGACTAACGAACAGCAATTCATTTTTATATATAAGAAGAAGAAGATATATTCTGCCATCGCGATAACATCGCGGTCTTGGTACGGAATACGTACTTGGTAGACATCTCGTTAACATTTCAAATGTCGAAAACGATGATCAAAGTGAGCCTGATACGATTTTATTTGTTAAAAAAACGGCAAGTTCAGTTTTA
>SJJU01001964.1:0-16684 GCA_012932125.1 Conopomorpha cramerella | reverse complement strand
AGTACTTTTCACGCCACCTTCCGCCAGGACATCACCAATCTGGTCAATGTATGTCCTTCTGGGGCGACCTCTACTCACCCGGCCCATTACATCACCCATATAAATAATTAGGCTAAACTGTAATGTTAATGTCAGTTTTGTGTGTAAATAAATAAATAAACTTCAACTTATTAAGTTAGTTACTCTAAATGACACATTACGGCACTCACTTCATAGCTGCTTCATAATTATCTTCATGATAGTAAATAGTTGCAGCTACTATTAGGAATATCTCATTGCTCAGTTCAACTCCTTTTGCAACCTGAAAAAAGAAAATTTTAACTTATAAGTACTGCTGTCATGGATGGTGGATGGTGGAACGCCGCCCAAGATTGCATGGCGTGGAAGGAGGGGAGAGAGGCCTTTGCCCTGCAGTGGGACAACAGTGGCTCAGAATAATAATAATAATAAGTACTGTTGTCAATTAATTTCCCCACTTAACTACTCAATTAAATATTTTAGTCTCTGACAACTCTATTGTTGATACTGCTACGGCCTGTGTAGAAAAAGATGGTGCTTTGTGGTATTGACAAAGTTAGAAATGCACTAGCAACATGCTTTTTAAGCTTACCAAACCTGGTAAAATGTATGCTAAATATGAGAAAATTGTCTAATATGGCCAGTGTCCAACAGTGGACAAGTATGGGCTGATGATGATAAGAAAATTGGTGTAATATGATTCAACATGTAAACTATTTTTTCAGCATGTAAACGCAACTTGTGACCATGGCACATGTAACTGTGTCGAAACATCATGCAAACAACAAAGGTAAGTGCTTATCTTTAGTTAATTTTACGCTATAACACCCAGTATAAACATTCAAGTTTTTATGAATATGGAAATAAGTATACTGGAAATAATACCTTTAAATAATGACATCTGAATTCTGAAAACAAATCCTATATGATAGACTAGTGGACGTCCTGCGATTTCATTTGCGCAGTTTAGTAGTACCTGCATCCTAAATTTCAATCATCGAACGTGAGCGGTTTAGATTTTTCATACAAAAGTATTTTCGCGTTAATTCCCGTTCCCGTGGGAATTTTGGGAATTCCTTCCTTAGTGCACCCCTATGGTACCTAAGCTACATCCATTCCAAATTTCAAGTGCCTACATTTAGCTGTTTGGGCTGTGCATTGTCATATGTCAGTCAGTCAGCTATTTCTTTAGTAAGAATGCACCAGTTGTCTTTCTTCCTGAATGTTGCAGGAGCCGACTATGGAATCCGGAGCTTATTCAGGCTAGGAGCTAGAAATTTGGAACTGACCATATTTACATTCTACACACTAGAGTTGTTGTGACTTAAGAAGCAAATTCTGACAGGTAAATTGACATTCATAGACTGATGATGTTGTACAATATAGGAAAGATTTGATTTATTTTAGAATAGATTTAGGACTGATGTTTTGGTGCCATTACTTATAGTCTTCATAAATGTTTTATGAGCAACAGGCAATGCATTCAAGGATTCAACATGTTTGAAACCTATTTGTTAGCCGTTCATAATACATGCTGCAGAGCTTATTGTATTTATTTTACATATAGCTGCATAATCGAAACGTTGGCACTTTGATTCACACTTTAAAACTGTACCACTTACTCTAGCATCAATATCAGCAACAATTGTTGCCTTGTTAGCCTGCGGTGACAGGTAGTCAACCAGGGTCTTCAGTGGTTGCAGTAGTGGGTCAGCAGTTTTCAACTCCTGTTGCACTAAACGATAGTTCCCTTGAGCTATGTACGCCCGGTACATGTAAGCATCCCGCTGCAGCGCTACCAGTGGCGTTGAAGGCTGGAAGTACAATAACAGTTATGTTATGGTATTTCTGCAGTTTCTGTTTCTCTCTAATCAGAATAGAACCTGCGGCACATGTTAATGATAGGAGAAACTATTTATTTCACGAATAATCATTGAAAACAGTACTAAAAACTAAGTTACAGCAGCGACATGGCAAAGGTATTTTCACAGTCAAAATACGGGTTGAACGCAAGAAACGAAAATTAAAAAATATATTTACCGATATCCCCTGCGCCTCGTTGATAGCCTGCTGAAAGTTTCCAACGTAAAAAGCATTTTTAACATCAATTAATTCGTCAACATCCTGCTGGTGACGTGCCATTTTGGTTGTTTAGCTATTTGACAACTATGACAAACATGGGACAACAAACATTTTGACATTGACGTTTTGGTAGGTGTTGCCACAGTTAAATTTTATTTACTACTACTCAATTTTTGGTCAATATTATATTAGTACTAGTTTTTCACTAGGCGATGTCGTTCATCATAAAAAAATCTCAATGTTGTATGTTGTTTTTATTAACGCGAGGAAGTACTTTTTTTAATTTACTTTACTGTTTATTTATAACAATGCTGTTTAAAAATGATGAAGTTGCGATTCTAACGACTCTGTAGTAGATATTGAACTACAGCTCAATAATTCATCATTAAAGCCTTGGGCACACCGAACGCGGGTCGTGCGCGGGTCGTGCGCGGAGCAGCGCGGCACCCATCACACCAAAAGCAGGGCGTGTGCGGCGCGGGAGCAGCGCGGGTCCGCGCTCAAACTGCCGCCCAACTCGTTCGGTGTGTCAGGTCAATATGGCGACCATAGTAATACAGCGCCGATGACCCGCGCTCCTCACGCCCCGCGCACGCGCTGCCACGCTTGATCTGTAGCGACGGGAGCAGCGAGGGTCGTGCGCGGCGCGTGAGCAGCGCGTGAGCAGCGCGGGTCCGCGCTGCTTTTTTGGTGTGCCGTGCTTCATACATTTCCCTGAATTACAAACAGCGCGGGTCCGCGCTGCTCCCGCGCCGCGCTCGACCCGCTTTTGGTGTGCAGGAGGCATTACTCATAGATCAACATGGCCATCCAAAGGGCCTCGGAGGGAGAGGACAGTCGGTATTCCGACCACCGCTGTCCCTATCCACCGCGGCCTTGCGGGGATGCTAGATGGCGACGTCGAGAGGCCGCAGGCTGTGCCGCAGGGGAAGAGACTACGGTATCCCCTGCCTGGCGTCCTAAAAGGGGTCGTCTTTGGGGTCGTGGGTGTCAGAGTGGGGTTCCCGACACTTGCTTGGACGGCCCCGAGAAGGGCGGCGGTTACCTTATGACCCGGTAACTGCCGTCGGTGAAGGAGGTCGCTGGGGCAGACACACCACCGTCTGCCCCGAGCCGGAGTCTGAGAAAAAAATTAAGTCTCTATACAAAAAACACTGCTGGCAATATCTATAATACATAACTAACGGAGGCAAGGGCCCTTCCCATTGGCATTCATTTTCTGACAGCATGGTTTGATAATGAGGATTTTCTAAAAAAAATTTGTCAATACGTAATAAAGTCGTTCTTCTTCGGGCTCGCTCTTTCGTAGTTTTTTTTTTAATTTAATACATATAGTAATATTCCAAAGAGGAAAGAATTGTATTTTTCGTATGGATGTTTCTAACGAATAACCTGAAAATTTCGTGGATAAATTTCGTTAATTCTTTTACCAGTAGAATGTTGTATTATGCATAACTAGGTAGGATACGCAACAATTTATACTGAAATTCTCCCAGATTAAAAAAATGCCTGAG
This sequence comes from Conopomorpha cramerella, assembly GCA_012932125.1. Taxonomy (NCBI): domain Eukaryota; kingdom Metazoa; phylum Arthropoda; class Insecta; order Lepidoptera; family Gracillariidae; genus Conopomorpha; species Conopomorpha cramerella. The sequence goes on along the minus strand of SJJU01001964.1, from coordinate 13,070 downwards.
AAAAAACACGCGGGGTAGCTCTTATTTATAATACCTTGTTATATAACAGTATATATACTCTGAAAACTAAACTATTGAAGCAGATGAAGTCGTTTCGTTATAATTCTACAAAATTTTAGAAATATTTAAAAATGGCAACTCAATATATATAGTAACGTTTCATTAGATGTAGAACATTAAAGTTTCAGAAACGAGTTAAAGAAAAGGAATCATCAAAAGCGTTCAATTTGTAATATTTTCTGCTTGGTCAGAGTTATTATTATTTATAACACTGATAAATCACTTATTAAAACTATATTTAGGTACCTACTTAATGAAGAAATGAGATACTTATTGTGTTCGCCCTGTCTAAAACGAAGCGTTTTGAACAATATTTCAAAACTGCCTGCAGTGTTTTTTTCTCGTTAGTAGGTATCTTTAAAATTTTGGGTTTTTCTAACTATTGTTTAACACTAAATCAAACAACAAACACTGTATTAAACAAAAAACTTGATAGAATACTGAAATGAATGACAGCCCAGCCAGCCAGCCAGAATGGTCAGCCCACTGACGTCCACTGCCAAGTACTTACGCCTCGACAAATTAAAGGCCACAAGTGCCGTTGAGTGTAGCAGCTAGGTCCTAGTTAGCTATAATTATTATACCTACTGCATGTAACTATAATTACTTTACTAGGTATGGCGGAAAAAAATCCATCCCCATACGTAATGTCTAGGCAAATAAGTTGTGTATAAAAAAATATTTTCCACATTGTTCATTTCCATATACACACATCAAAAGTGTTTGGATCAAGTACATTTTAGAAGATTTCAATCAAGAATATATTTTACAAAAACTGAATTCATTCATAATTTATTCAAAATGTGGTGAAAAGTCGGACTGAGACTGATACAGGCATAGGGAATTAGGTAGGAGACCAAACCAGAAGATTAGATTTGATTTAAATAAATTAGATTTTTTTTTAGAGCTAAAAATGTTCTCGATCCACTAGACACTTTTGATGTGTATCTAGTAGGTAGGTAGGCTCAGTGCACCTCCACCATAAACTCTGGTCTTTGTTGTATTCCACTGTAAATGCTGGCTATAACGGAGATGGTGGAAAGTGTGTTTTTACACAAATAGGTTTACTGTAAAGGTACCTACTATAGGTCATACATGACAATTGCCTTCACGGTTTTTGTTAACAATTAGGAAGTTAGGAGGAAAACTACGAGACAAATCAATAAACCCACAGAGCTACCTATCTACCTACCTCTTTTATTTGTAGGTAAATAACAAAAAATAAACGTAAGTAGGTACCTACTCCCATCTACATTAAAGATAGGTAGGTACCTATACCGCCCTGTAAGTGGGATAAATAGCTGTGGTGGTAAACTACGCAGTACGATACGTACCTACCTACCTACCTATGTATATCGTAACTTAAGGATGGGTTCAAAAGGAATCTTTCAATCGATTTATCTATGTAGTAGGTATATGTACCTTACTTATCTCACATCACGTACCAGGTAAATAATAATGTATGTTTTGGAGTCCTCACAATCATGTTGTAGGTATGTATGTATGAAATGTTTTTTTTTTAACTAAATAGGTTTGTTGGTCGGACAGATCGAAGGAACCCATCATGATGAACGTGTGTGTAGATAAAAAAAGTTGTAGATAAGTTCTGGATATTTCATTCTTATTTTTTTACATGTAGGTACCTATCTAGATCCCTACGTAAGTAGCAATGGCGTGCACACCATATGGGCAAAAAGACTGTGCCTACCTTAGTATTTTGCTACCCAACCTAATAGTAGAGTTGTTACTAGATCTTTTTTTGTTGTACTCACGACATAATGTGCTAACCAAAGGTCCTGTGTTTTGTGGGTGAGTAGATAGGTAAGCTACCTATACATTGTTGTCAATCCTGGGGGATTACTGCCTACCTTATCGTAAAAGCCACGCTAGTGGTAAGTAGGTACAATAAATGATACGTACATACGTACATATCGTTTTAGGTATTTAGGAAAAATTAAAATAAAACCCACTTAAGATCCCAACTACAAAGACGTACGATCAAACCTAGGATAAAGTTCTAATAGACCAAATATAACTCGCCTTTCCAGCCTCGTAGCACCCTCAGGCTTTTTCCTTTGGAGTTGTTGGATGTACTTCTGGAACCGAACTGTCATTTTGGTAGTATAAGTGACTTGCTCAGCTACGCATTAAGGCGTACTAATAAAATAATTACACACGTGAATATGAATATATCTTAACTGGTAGGCACTTACTACGATGTAGGTTTAAGTAGGTACCCAGTGATATTTTTAAAGTTAAGCATGTGGTGTTTACCTATAATTAGCCGTCCATTTTTGTTTTTTTTTTCTTTTTAGAAATAGCATGTATAAATATGATTGCTGTTGGTGAGCCTTAATAAATAACTAACCTAGGCATTCATATTTCAATACCAGCTATAGGTATTTCATTCACGTGTGTAATTATTTTATTAGTGACACAAAACAGCGCAGACTAGCATCGAGACTAGCAGTTCGCAAATAATAAGCCTTTGTGAGCAAACTTTCTCAAAAGCGTCACACAAAAGGCCCAGGTAGTGAGCCGCACACCTGGACTAGTGATGTGATGTGACGCGACGATGTTGTGTTTAGTTTATCGATGCAGGATCAAACTACACATTTTGTTCACTCAGTTAATAGAACAGGGAAACCTGGATTGAACTGGGTGAAGTTAACTTTTAACGATTATTGTAAGACTATGTCCGTGTAAAAATAAAATAATGTGACATATCTAAGACATACACACACCAAAAGTGTCTAGGGATCAAGTACATTTTAGAAGATTGCAATCAAGAATATATTTTACAAAAACTGAATTCATTCATAATTTATTCAAAATGTGGTGATTCATTGATACTGGCATGGGGAATTAGGTAGAAGACCAATCCGGAAGATAAGATTTGATTTAAATAAATTAGATTTTTTTAGAGCTAAAAATGTTATTGATCCTTAGACAATTTTGATGTGTGTAGTGTGCTATATATATAGATAAAGATATAGCTTTTATGATGATACATACGTACCGTAAGAGATGGCGAAACGTTTGGCAAATTTTAAAACTCTATGATAATAAATGTGTGCCAGTTATTTAAAAAATAGTCAGAAAAAAAATAAAAATAATAGCAGCTCTGGGGTCAAAAGACCTTGTAAGTATAGGTACCAGCCATTATGATTATTTATCAATAATTCTTGAATAAAACTTTCAAACATCTACTGCAATTACAATCAACAATAGGTATTGCCAAAGAGTACATACTGTCATAATATTGCTTGTCCTTCCTAACCTATCATCGAGACGATGTAGTAAGATGCTAGTTAAAAATGTGTGGATAGCTAGTAACCATTGAAGTGTTGAGAAAATTGTGGCATTAATATATTAAGCACATTACCATAATTAGGTAAAGAACACAATTTATCACTATCTGTGCGATACATTACGCATCTACCTACAGTATACTCTGTATTCAACAGGGTAGTTACCTACAAAGAAATACTAATTTAATAATAAAAAGACTACGTAAACTCTATCTCACCCATTTGCCTACTTATTTCGTTAAGAATAATACTATCATCATGAGAGTTTTTTATTCACATACATATCAATGGTTTCCAGCCAAAAAGGCCTAAGCGACATTTTTTTCCAAAATGAGTTGAGTATGCAGTTTGAATCACCTTTTTTTTCTCCTGCGATTGGTCTAGTTTTCATACCTGTATGACGTAGTTTGATGTCGCTTACGCGGTAGAGATTATGTGTTTTTCTCCCAAAACATGGCTTTATTTCAACTTTAAACCACTCTCCTGTAAAATTACTTAAATGTCGCTTAGACCTTTTTGCCCGGAAGCCATCGATATCTAAATAGGTACAAATTAGAATGCCCTCTACCATGTCAGATACTGATACACGTGTTATGTAAACAGTTAAATGATACTTGGCTCAATGGGAAGGAGCCCAAAGACATTTTGTTCAGTTCATAGGTAAACTAACTTTGATAAACATTCCATGTGTTGAAGCGTTATAAGGACTAATGTCGATGTAGATAGGTATTTAACTCATATTCAGATCTCAGCAGAAGAGTAACATGGACATACAAGACACGCCTGACTTGACTATTCACAGTAAACCTCAGACACATGCAAGATGAAAGAGCTGATATATCGCATAGTTAGAACAAAAAGGACCCAATACGAAACATGCCGATTTTGTAATTTAAGTTTTGTATATTTTATGTTAAGGTTCAATTTCATAAAATAACACATTTTTTTTGTGGCACTTTTGTTCGAACTGTGCGATATATGTAACCACCGTCTTGTGACAAAAATCTTACACGTTCAGCTCCTAATAGTTTACAGACTAACGTCATATTTCCTTAATTATACCTATTCGATCTTCTTTCAAAATATTGTTTCACTAATGACAATCAACAGGGTCACATAATAAACACGTGGCGGTCGTCGGTGGCGTAACGCAACTGTCCCAATTCCCGCGTTAATCTGTTATCGTCATTTATCGACAAAGCTTGCAAGTATCGACACATCGATATAAATTCGTGGTGTATTATCATCACATCACTAAATTAGCGGCCAAGGTCATGGTCTGTCAGCGTGCTTCATAGGTGCTAGAGGCGGATAAGAACTTATGAATGGATAAGATAAGATATAGTAACCCTTAGAACGTGTATCTACGAAGCTTTTGAACTTTTTTTCTTCATTTAAAGCAACAATAGCGAGGTGAGAGGGGCGATAATACTTAGAAACAATTTGACAGTTACCAAGTAGATCCGTGCTTGTTTTTTTACACTAGTTAGAGAAGTACATTACAAACTTATATATAATATACCTAGGTGTAACCGTTACCTTTTGTAGGCGATACCTAATCTAAAACCCGGACGGATTTGTAAGTAGGTAATTAAAGTAAAAAAAAGGTTTTGTAAGGTAAGGGTAGGTACTTAAAAGATATCGATAGAAGGATTAAAATGGGTTTTTAATTATCAACGATGAATGGCCATCTTTGAGGATTTTTATTTGAATTGACTACCTCCTTACTTTGCTGTAACCTTGAAATACAATATAGGTAATAAATAATTTAACTTTGGATTACTACCTTATTATTTACTTCTTTATTTAAGTCATCATAATGACGTGCACTGCTGGACGAAGGCTGCCCCGAATGGGATCCATGATAATTTGAGGGGAAATGCCAATAATCCCCACGCTGGGTAGGCGATCGCAGTGGTGTTGTGGTTTAACTCACAGAGAGCGCTGCTACCCGACCTCTGGAGTGCTCCTTCGGTCGCCTCTTACGACCCTACTTAAGATATTCAATAAGTTTCAAAGTATGTGTTGGTAAAGTGGGAATATGGCCTTTGTTTGATTAAGGATCAAATTATGTTTATGGTATATGTTACCTTATTCTATACAATACCTAAGAAATGTATAGAATGCCGGAGTCGTTCAGGCAATGTATGAAATGATATTCAATAGTTGAACCATTTTACACTTTACCTAGGAAATGTATTGAATACCTAGGTATTGTACAGAATGCCGGTTAAAACATATATACTTCGTGTAAATAAACCCTATCCTTGTCAAAATGAACAACTTTTACTAGAGCGGCAATGTTGGTAAAGAAAAATACATTTTCTACAGGTATAGGTAAATAATATTTTGAACTACTTACTTAGTACTTAGATAATTACTTGTATAAAAACTTCAAAAACGAGAAGACACCAGGATCTATTTATTTACGGTGACGATGGCGCAGCTGCGCCCAGCACCCGTCTGTCGGATTTGTAGTAGATTATACTTCGGAAGAAAATCAAAAACGCATCCATCATCGCGCAATAATAACTTGCACAAAAAAAAAATAGAACTGAATCGAAATAAGAGTAAGAAAAGACACAAAGGGATCCCATCTCTATTGTGCCGTTTGAATTAACGTAAACTTAAAAAAGCTTGTCGACGACGCGCCAAATCGGTGCAAAACTTTTTTTTTTAGTGTAGGATGACTATAAAGTTCGAATGAGTGCATCGTTCCTTAAATGTGTAAAACATAGTCGCCTTCTGTCTCTATGTATTTATGCTTAGATCTCTAAAACTACGCAACGGATTTCGATGCGGTTTTCTTTACTAAATAGAGTGATCCTTGAGGAAGGTTTATATGTATAATACAGGCATAATAGCAGAGCATCACTGTTAATAATGTAGGGATATTTGCAAAACAATGTTTTTTTTAATAAAACGCGCACAGACATTGTAACTCAATATAGTCTACCGGGTATAGGCGCGAATATAATCAAACGTCGAGTAAAATAACAAAGGTAACTTCGAGCTTGTCTTTGATTATATTCACGCCTATATACCCGGTGGACTATATTGAGTTCGAACTCGAACAGTGTTTGTTTATTCAGCTAGTATGGAAATATAATAAAAACTAAGCGTCTGTGGTCCAGTTGGTCGGATCCTTGACTTGTAAACGGGAGGTCCCGGGTTCGATTCCGGCTACTGGACGTGTACCAATGGGACTCCTTTTCAGAGCCTATGTACACAACGCAACGCTCGTACGGTGAAGGACAACATCGTGATGAAACCCGCACACCACAAGGTGTGTGAACCCTATAACGGCGATGGGCTCACCCCCCTGTCACGTTGGGTTAAATACGCTTGGTGAACCGTGGGTATTTGCTTTAGCAAGTGCCTCTGACTACCCCGCTTTGGGATTAAAGGCGTGAAGTGTATTAATTAAAATAATAAAAACTACGACATAAATAAGTACCCTACTTAGAACGCAATAAAATAAAATAACCGAAGTACCAGGTATTCATGTAGTTGAAGTAAGTAACTAGCTCACTTGCCTTCTCTGTAATATGTCAGTGGTCCAACAGCACAGCCAGGGAACAGGTGTTGTATGCACACCATCCATACAGTATCATTAAATCCACATTCACGCCATGCCTTCAAGCGAGACGGCGGCGGCGGGGAACCGGACTCGAAAAATAAAAATAACCGACATAAAAGTAGGTAGGTATAGTACTAACAGGTCAAAAGTGCCCCGTGGGAATTCTCCCCTAAATGAATGTCACCCTATTTCGAGTACGCAACGCATACGCGACGGGCACAAGTTCTTGAACGCACAAGTAGGTACGTAGGTAGGCAACAAAGATCGCGGGCAGGTAGACAGTTCTTCACCAATGAGACGTCGCCGCGCATCTGCGTACAGTGGCTCACAAAATAATAATCAACAATGCCAATTCAATATGAACTTACAATGCCCAACGTAATGTATGACTAAACAGCTCATGTGAAACTTGAAGGTGTTTAGTTTTATAAGTCCAAGTTTGTACAAAACACCGGATAGCCAGATGTAAGATTCGTCTTTGTACGCCATTATTGTGTACCGAATATGTATTTTTTTTTTCGTCTCGAATTATAAAACGTTTCTTACGCATGTTTTTTTTTTTATTATAAATTCGCAGTGGGTTGCCGCAGTGGTTGTCTCCGCGTCGCGTCTTCCGAACGGAAGTGAAATGCAATTGATTTGAAAGTTTTAATGCGAATGCAAGGAAACCACTACTTACCGAAGCGAATGGGCATAAATTTATGTCAAGGGACTTTTGGCTGGATGTATATTTACGACAACACGTGGACAAGACGAGGCGTACATTTTGGATCGTTATCCTGATCTATTAAATTAATCAAGATCCAGCGTCTGTGGTCCAGTTTGTTGGATACTTGACTTGTAACCGGGAGGTCGCGGCTCCAAGTCCGGCTACTGGACGTGTACCAATGGGACTCTTTTTCAGAGCCTATGTACGCAATGCAATGCTCGTACGGTGAAGGACAACATCGTGATGAAAACCCGCACACCACAAGGTGTGTGAACCCTATAACGGCGATGGGCTCACCTCCTGTCACGTTGGGTTAAATACGCTTGGTGAACCGTGGGCATTTGCTTTAGCGAGTGGACTTTGTGGACCCCGCTTTGGGATTAAAAGGCGTGAAGTGTATTTTTTTTTAATTAATAAAGAGTTTATTATAAAACACTAATGGACACCCCGATTTCACCCCAGCGATTTCATTCTCGGAGTTTCAGTTTTATATCATACATAGGTAGTTTGAAACAATCCTCCAGCTGTCTGTCCCTATGTATGCTTAGATCTTTAAAACTACGCGACGGATTTTGATGTTGTAACCGTTCATAATAAGTGCTGCAGAGCTTATTATATTTATTTTACATACATACACATTCCCCGTCTACCGTCGGGGGTTAAATATAAAAAAGATACCTAAATTGAAGCAGTGCCCTCAACACTTATAATAAGTAAATATATACATATATGGTAAGTAGGAACGTACGGAAGTGACAACAGCCTTTGTACTGTGTAGGTAGTGTGGACAATCTATTTCGCTATCAAAATTTACACAATCACCATTGTCGATAAGCACACGTGTTCTAGATACAAATGGACTTCAAGAACTTTTTAGGCCAAGTACCAACGCACTTATTATTCTCGAAAATCAACGACACACGGCACGGCGCGAACACGGCGTTTGTTACGTTATTTTATGTAGTTTACATACATACAGCTTTGCAAAAAAGAGTAGAAATTAAATATGGCAAGAATTTCTATGAAAAGCTGTCAAAGTCGGACGTTTCTCCATAGAGTGTTGCTACTATTTAATTTCTACTCTTTTTTGCCAAGCTGTAGACACATAAAATAAGAACATTTTTAGCTCTAAAAAATCTAATTTATATTTATTTATTTATTTTCCAACATAGTCCTATATTTTATTTCGTGAGTTGAATTAGTTTCTAAATGACTGCTCACTAAGGCATTATATAAGGAAACTATAGTGTTTAGGTTAGAAAACTCTCTTGCCCTCCGGAGAACGAACCCTAGATTCCGAAACGCTTTTTTGCAATTTTTTTCTACATAATCACGAAAACATAAATTACTCGAAATCCAAATACCTAAAGTCTTTACCTTAGCTACCCTTTCTGTAGAACATTCATTGATTTGGTAGTTGTAGATCAAGTCTAATCTTCAATCAATGACTTATCACCACATTTTCAATAAATTATGAATGGATTCAGTTTTTGTAAAATACTCGTATATTCTTGATTGCAATTTTCTATAATGTACTTGATCCCTAGACACTTTTGATTTGTGTAGTTAGGGTCATACATTATGGCTTCATGAGTTACTCAAAGAGGGGTAGGCACAGGCAATAACTTTATTATTAGGTCGGGAAGCGAAAATACTAAGGTAGGCAGTGTATTTTTGCCTATATAGTGTGGACGCCACTCCACTGCTCCATTTAGTAATAGTGTTTTACATTCGAGAGCAATAATTCTGGGTCATATAGCTGCGTAATATTTAGCCTGAAAGATGTAATCTAATTGACAACAATTCATTTTTCGTAAGCCAGTAAAAGGAGGCAATCGTTTCCCTTTCAGGATGCTGTACAAAAAAGATCAGAACCTTCACCGTGTACATTCGGAGAAAATTGAGATAATATTGTCACTGGTACGTGCCTAAACGTATGGTCCATGTTTAGGGTTTATTTAAAAAAGGAGTCATCATCATCATCAGCTATTTGGCGAGCCCGTTGGTGTAGTGGTCAGCATGTCTGCCTCTGCTCCGTAGGGTCGTGGGTTCGATTCCCACCGCTGACAGGTGCTTAGGTGATGAGCTTTTAAGCACTTTTTGGATGTGTCTGGGTGTTTTATTTATATAAGTATATATTTAAATGGGAAAAAAACTGTATATAAGTAAATATATCTCGTTGTCTGATTTCCATAACACAAGTGCTTTAGCTACTTAACATGGAATGAAGGCAATGCGTGTGTTGTTATAAAATATTTATTTATTTATTTACATAACGTCCACTGCTGGACGAGGGCCTCCCCCAATGAGATCCGTCATTTGGGGTGAAATGCCAGTAAAAAAAGCAGTACTAATGGGGAATTTACTTTGACGTTTTTCTGACAGATTTTTGGGCGGAAAACTGTAATACTTTCCAAACAAAGTTTGACAGTAATGACAAAACTTTGTTTGGGAAGTGTGACAATATCTCTGAAGTTTGGAAGGTAAAACTATGGGAATCGGCTTATTAGGTAGCTTCGCCACTGGTACCTACTTAATTATCTGCTCTGTGTGTTTGTGCGTGAGTAGATAGGTAGGTACCTGTGTTGCGTAAAGACAAGTTACCTATACATAGGTGTCAATCCTTGGGGATTACCTACTTTGGCGTAAAATCCAGTGCACGCCACTGCTATCATATGGTACTACTAGTAATGACAAAACTTTGTTTTGAAAGTATGACAGTAATGACAGTTCTCCGCCGGAAAATCTGTCAGCAAAACGTCAATGAAAATTTCCCATTGAATTGAATAGGCTCTGAAACTACGGGACATATTTGAAAAATTATTTCATTGTCGGAAGCTACATTGTAATATAGGTTATATTTTATCCCCAAATTCCCACGGGAACGAAAAAACGCGAGTAAAACTAGTTTACTATATTCACAGTACATTAGTTTGTAGTTGTTATGTAATAGTTGTGCGAGTTAACTAAACTTGTAGGTCCTACGTACCGGTGAAATAACCAGGTGACTGTAACAAAACCATCTCACATCAAAGTTTCTTGAGTGACAATCGAACTAGCCCCTAAGTTATTGTGATAGAGGCTAGTTTTTCCCAGCACCCCTAAGAGCCGGGGGTCGGCGGGTCACGGCTCGCAGGGGGGCCAGGTCGACGACCTCCGCAACGCTTCCCGCCATTGCGCCAACCGTTGCACTCCTGGGCTCTCAGCTGATTGAGTCCCATACTCGGGTTACGTCACTTCCTAATCCCGTAAGATGAGAATATTGGAATCTTTAATGTTGTATTTTTGCATTCGTAACGGTTTCTGATAAAGGTAAGGTTTAAAAATGGCAGTACCATATGATAGCAGTGGCGTGCACTGGCTTTTACGACAAGGTAGGCAGTAATCCCCAAGGATTGACACCTATGTATGGGTAACTTGTCTTTACGAAATACAGGTACCGACGTATCTACTCACCCACAAACACACAGGACCTATGCCGTGAGTACAACAAAAAAGGATCTAGCAGTAACTATATTATTAGGTTGGGTATCCAAAATACAAGGTAGGCAGTGTCTTTTTGCCTATATGGTGTGCACGCTACTGTATGATAGGGGTGATGTCAGAATTATAGAAAACTAAGGTCTTTTTTTTATACAGAATTAACAAGCATTTGACTACGATCCTGCCTAATGTTAAGCAGCGACGTGGTCTACGATGGAGCACACTTGTTCATTAGGTTAGGTACCTATTTACCCGCGACTTGAAGACATTCAGACTGTACTGCGCAGGAAACACAGTTTAAAATAACTTTAAAATAAACACTTTAAAAATCCTCACGGATTACACAGGCATAGTAAACTACATAAAAACGAATTAAGTAAATTAAGCATCTACAATCAGATAATTAAGTAGGTAGGTACCTATCAGTGGCGAAGCTACCTAATAAGCGATTCCCATAGTTTTACCTTCCGAATTTCAGAGATACACTACCTATTATTAATCTAATCACTACCTAATATTAATTAAGTAACTTGGTACCTATACCTATCACTAGTATCTTTAATCATCCAAAACTCTCGGTTGTATGGATAGTAAAAAAAAAACAATCAGAAATCTTCCGTCAAAATCGTGACCAATAAATTATCAGGCCATTATTAAGAAACTTGTTAAGGGTAAGGAAATGTCAACAATAATAAGCAGGTAATAGGTAGGTAACCATAACAGAAACTGGGTTCTAATAACTTATATTGAATTAAATTCGTAGCGCTGTGTGTTTGCTACTTTTACGCCATAACTAATTTACTGTGAATGAATATTATTTGATTCACATTACAATAGCTCCAGAAGGAAATATATTTGTGCTTCCAAAAAAAAAAAATTGCACAGACCCTATAGTGCCCCAATTAATAATTCGAAAGTTCGCACACAGGATAATAGGGCGAAATCTATAGGTAACCCTAAGGAGCAGGGGAGAGGCGGGTAAGAACGGGCCCTTTCTCACGAATGCAGCTGTCAATGCAACGGAACAACCGCTCCGCTGTACATATTTAACGACTTTTCCGATTCAAAGACGAATGAAAGTTGTTTTTTTTTCTCTCCTGGAGATTTTAATCAGGGCACAGATTTTTTGTCTGTCTGTCCGCAGTCTGGATGTAAGGGGTACACACAATAAAGCACTCGCCACAAAAAGAAGCACATGTAAATGGAGGCGTAGTAGTGAAGAAAATTTTCGACTTTATTGATCGTAATGTGCTTGTACAAACTACGAATTTTCAGTGCACCTAAATGAATGGGTTATACGAGAAGGTTTTTTTTCATAAACTTATTCAAAAGTTTTATGAAGTTATCTTAGAAAGTTCATTCACACACATTCGATGGACAAGATTTTTTTTACTTAGGGTTATAATATTTGCCTACCCCTCTGACTCTGAGAGACAGGCGTACAGATGGTGGTCAAACGCTTGTTCATAGTGAATAAAACAAAAAAAAAAAGACCACCTTATACCTAGAAACATCTGAGATCTTCTTTGTATGAAATCCGAATGGTTAAGTTACTCTATCTGTTAAGCTCCTGTAATCTTTAAATTAGGTTACCTGGAAGAAATCGCTATGAGCGATAAAGTCGCCTTTTGCAATTTTTCCATTGTAAAAAAAAAAATGCATTGCGGAGCATGAAAGGTGTGACATTGAATGACAGGATAAGGAATAGTGTGATAAGGGAAAGTTGCGGTTTGAAGGAAGACGTAGTGACCCAGATTGAAAAGGGCATGCTTCGGTGGTTTGGGCATATGGAGAGAATGGATGAAAGTCGATTGACGAAAGAGATTTATATGGGTGATGTAATGGGCCGGGTGAGTAGGGGTCGCCCCAGAAGGACATATAAAGACCAGATTGGTGATGTCCTGACCGAAGGTGGCGTGAAAGTACT
>SJJU01001961.1:0-24785 GCA_012932125.1 Conopomorpha cramerella | reverse complement strand
GATCTGGTCCGTTCTGGAGTCTCTGCAGCGTTGCCAAGTTGACTGGCGATACATCCAAGTGATAAGATGCCTCTACGAGGCTGCCACCGTGTCCGTCCAAGTACAAAATCAGCAGACACGTCCCATACCATTGCATCGAGGAGTGAGACAAGGGGATGTTATTTCCCCGAAATTGTTCACAAATGCAATGGAGGATATGTTCAAGACGCTGCATTGGAAAGGACGTGGCATCAACATCAATGGCGAACACATCTCTCAATTGCGATTTGCAGACGACATCGTCATCATGGCAGAAACGCTGCAGGACCTTCAACTGATGCTGAATGACCTAGCTGATTCTTCTCTACGGATCGGCCTACGGATGAACTTGGATAAAACCAAGGTCATGTTTAATGAACATGTTCTACCGGAACCGATTTCAGTAAGAGGCACCGTTCTCGAAGTTGTTAAAAAATACGTATACCTTGGGCAGACATTGCAGTTGGGTAGAAACAACTTCGAGAACGAGGTAAACAGAAGAATTCAGCTGGGTTGGGCAGCATTTGGGAAGTTACGTCGAGTATTAACATCAGCGATCCCACAGTGCCTGAAGACAAAAGTCTTCATTCAGTGTGTCCTACCTGTAATGACATACGGAGCTGAGACGTGGACACTGACGGCACGGCTGGCCCACAAGCTCAAAGTCGCACAGCGTGCTATGAAAAGGGCTATGCTCGGCGTTTCTCTGAAGGATCGAATCAGAAATGAAGTGATCCGAAAGAGAACCAAAGTCATCGACATAGCTCATCGTTTTAGCAAGCTGAAGTGGCAGTGGGCCGGCCATATTAGCCGTAGAACCGATGAACGTTGGGGAAAACGAGTTCTCGAGTGGAGACCGCGTCTCGGCAAACGGAGTGTAGGACGCCCTGAGGCAAGGTGGACTGATGATACACGCAAGATGGCTGGCAGAAGCTGGATGCGAGAAGCCGAAAACAGATCACAGTGGCGTGCAATTGGAGAGGCCTATGTCCAGCAGTGGACAGTTATGGGCTGATGATGAAATACATTAAATATTCAATACTAAACACATTAAATATTCAATACTAAACACATTAAATATACAATACTAAATACATTAAATATTCAATACAAAACACATACAGACTCTGACACCCTGTTAAGCTATCGCTGATGCTGGGCGGGTCCCAGGCACCCATTCTTCAGAAGTCTGTTTCCATTAATTGTACTTTCGATCAGTGAAGGAGCAAAATATATATTACAATCCCATGAATCTAGATTTACCTGTCTAATCTAGAGCCCTGCAATTTATGGAACTTTACCAAGCCGAAGTCCATATGAGATGAATCGACTATCTTACTTTGACAACACTGTATGTGCGTACGCACTGCGCCGTCCTAAAACATGTTCTTCATTACAGTTATCTTACGTCAGACTAAGAAATATTGCTTATATATTTCGTCAAGAGGGCGACTTAAAATGGAGATTAATTTCAATTGAACTGTGTAGCTAAAGAACTCACAATTAACGTAAGCTCAAGAAAAAATCGCTGAGTTATTTTGTCCGATGGTTAATGTAAAATGTACTCTATTTGGTGGTGTTAAAGTAACAAATTAATTTGGCACCTGACAAAGTTTGTTCAACATTAAAACGGTCTTTATTCTGCCCACATAAAGGTTGACTTTTGTATAACACAGAGTTAAATTTATCGAACAACCGAGAATATGCCGAATAAAATGTGCAGCTTAATTTGTCCGCAACTGTTTTCATCAATGTAATAAAAAGGTGATTTATAATAAAAAGTACAATGCATTTGGACATTACTAGATATTTTATACGTTTGATACACATCTTGGAACTATTACTTTCGTTACAACATTGTTCAAATTGTTCAAGGTCGCAATCTGTAATTTGAACGGAATTGCTAATTTTACTTTTCTATGATTACGTATTGCATTTTGACACCTAGCTTTTGTTTTTACACGGGTTGATTTGATTGTGTGTTTTTCAGTGTGTTGGTTTGAGCTTTAAAAATATATACAAAATCAATATCTATAATATAAAGATGAATCGATAAATGTGTTGCCAAGCTTAAAAGTCAAGAATGGCTTGACTAATTTGTCTAATATTTTTTTTGACGTACTTACTCATTACTTTCAGGATTATGTTCTTTTGAAAGAAAATAATAAGAACATTTCAGGGAAATAGTTTACATAATTAGAAATTAATTACTGACTGCGATCCACAAACGACAAGACACGGTGGTAGGCCAGGCGGAGACGGCGGGACACCAGTGTACAAATATGTACGGGGGTTTGCAAAAGTTGGCTCAAATCGGAGGCACTGGAGGGAACATAGGCAGGCTTCCGCAGTGGTACGCACAAGCCGATAAAAAAAGCCAATAAACAACTGTCGGTTCACTACCGATATAAAAATAACCAAAATATATGTCTACGCAAAATTATAACTCTGTATATAAATAAAAAAAATAAATACAATTCACGCCTTTAATCCCAAAGAAGGGGTAGGCAGAGGCACTTGCTAAAGCAAGTACCCACGGTTCACCAAGCGTATTTAACCCAACGTGACAGGGGGTGAGCCCATCGCCGTTATAGGTTTCACACACCTTGTGGTGGGCGGGTTTCATCACGATGTTGTCCTTCACCGTACGAGCGTTGCGTTGCGTACATAGGCTCTAAAAAGAGTCCCATTGGTACACGTCCAGTAGCCGGACTCGAACCCGGGACCTCCCGGTTACAAGTCAAGTGTCCGACCAACTGGGCCACAGACGCTCTTAACGCAATAAAAATATTTTTAATGTGATCGTGCTGCTTAGAAATCAACTATCTACGAAGCAAAATGCCTAAAATGTTACATAAAAGTATTATGTGCCTCGTTTTCAATTATGCTGTTTCCTGTTATATAGGTATTTTTCCTCTTATTTCTATACCGTAGGTACTTAGTTTAGACAGAAGGCTAGCCCCCAACAGGATTTAGTCCAGTCTCCATTGATTGAGCTCTGTTCTATTCTCGATGCCGCTGTAGATCCTGGCTCTAAACAGGAATCACAGTGGTGGGAATATCTCGGATCCGGGTTATACAAAGTATTATTATAACCTAAACTGTATATTAAATTCTCATGTGCCGAAAGATTCTACTTTCACTGTTAATTACTTGCACAGAAATATGATTGTAAGTCTATGTTTACTTCGATATACATATAAATGTGTAGTTATTATTTCTGAAAAAAAAATCGATATGTAGGTAATACGAGTATCTCGTTCGAGGATATAAATTGAAAAAATATACTGTGTGTAAAAGGACCCCGAACAATGGTCTTATAAACGTTGTTGGGCTCGTCAATATGAACAACTTTTACTATGACGACAATGCGGGAAAAAGCAAAAGATTTTTTCAGCTCCATACAAAATAGACAAATTTGTGCCTCGGGAGATGACATTTTGTATGGATTATGACACTTTTTTAATTTCTCCTCATTGTCAGCATAGTAAAAGTTTTATTAAATACTCACGAGCTGAACAACGAACGTTTCTAAGACCATTTTCGGGGTCCTTTTACTCGCAGTAGTCATGAGTCTTTCGGAAAACTACGACTTTTTTGCATAAAATATTTATAAAGCTTTAAAGATAAGATTAATGTTGACACAGATCATACATCCACGTTTATTTCATATCTATAATAATCATTATCATATTGCACAACATAATGCAATGATTACGGAACCGGAGAAAAGAGTTGTTTTGAGGACTTTTATCAGATGGCGATAAGTTATCTCTCGAAGCTAGGAGGTAAGCCGGTAGTGAAAAATAGGCACTAAACCAATGCTTATTTATATTTTTTATTTGTCTTACTTCTTTGAGCTATAATAAGTTACGCTACTTACGCTCCCTAGGCAACTTAATTTCCTTGAAAATATTTGTTAATGTGCCTGGAATAGGCTTGTCTTGTACTATTGGCTTATACCCTAGCTTCGCCACTACTGCCTAACCTACTCTTTGGTTTCCTGTTCAGAAAAACCGTGGTTTCTTTTCACCATCATCAATTTCTGAAAACGTTTACAGAATTTGCTAATACTAATAATTCTGCTACATCGCTGGTAACATGTCATTGATGCTTAACGTCAGGATGGTGGTCAAACGATTGTTTATAAAGTACTAAAGCCTAGAGCACCGCCGCAAGGTTTCGAGCCTATCTTTCTTCTAATTGGTGTATTTCGGAGAGTGTGCTACGGAGTTGCATAACCTAATACCCCCATCGCGTTTTTACACTAGAACAACTAGGAGAACGGCAAATCGTCATCCATACCAGGTGGATTTACTATTAACACGAACCAAACGGTTTGCGTCTACTTTCATAGTGCGAACCGCCAGGATGTGGAATGACTTGCCGTAGTCTGTGTTTCCTGCGCAGTAGTACAGTCTGAAGGTCTTCAAGTCACTGGGGTGAATAGGTACCTAATGAACAAGTGTGCTCCGTCGTAGACCACGTCGCTGCTTAACATCACACAGGATTGTGGTCAAACTCTTGTTCATAGTAATTTTTAAAAAATACTAGCTGACCCGGCAACCGTTGTTTAGCAAATACTATTTATCATCATCAGCCACATGACGTCCACAGCTGGACGAGGGCTTTCTCCAATGATTTCCATGATCAGTTGGAGGGGAAATGCCAATCATCGCCACGCTTGGCAGGCGGGTTGTCGATCGCAGTGCTGTTGTGGTTTAACTGTCTGCACGTTCTCTGGAGAGTTCTCTCAGTCGCCTCTTAAGACCCCCAAGGCGGGAAAAAATGGGCTGGGGTGGTGACGCATTTATTCTTTTCGCCGTCACAACATGACTAATATCCTGCTATTGTATGTATGTATTATGCATATAAACCTTCCTCTCAAACCACTCTATCAATAATAATTAAAGAAATTCATTTCTGTGGCCCAAGTCTACTATTGCAAATTGTCGATCAATCGCAATTGATATGTTTTTTTTTTTGTTTGGAAAATGTCGAAATTTGAATATTTTTGGGGATTCCTATCAAAGCTTACCTGTATAGTCTAACTTAATTCTCGAAAAAACTTAACTCTCGTTTCTTCTTAATTCCTTGAATGTTAGGTAAAGTAAATCGCTTTGCAATCAGTGTGTATAAGTATATTGTATAGATAAGTATATTACCACTTGAAAGTAAAGGTCACAATTACTTCTTATCAAATTATTAATTAACCAATTTATTCTACAGTTACATTGACGTTTAAATAAGGATAGAAATTAAAAGAATATAGAACAAACTTTCGGAAAACTACTACTTTTTTTGTAAAAAAATTATAAAACTTAAAGATAAGATTAATGTTGACACAGATCATTATCACATTGCACAACATAATGCAATGATTACTGAACCGGATGAAAGAGTTGTTTTGAGGACTATCAGAGATTATCAGATGGCGATAAGTTATCTCTGCCTAGTGCCTACCT
The DNA here is from genome assembly GCA_012932125.1 of Conopomorpha cramerella. Lineage (NCBI taxonomy): Eukaryota > Metazoa > Arthropoda > Insecta > Lepidoptera > Gracillariidae > Conopomorpha > Conopomorpha cramerella. Next base: position 19,302 of record SJJU01001961.1, on the reverse strand, counting down.
ACTCTTTGGTTTCCTGTTCAGAAAAACCGTGGTTTCTTCCTTTAATCCCTAGACACTTGATGTGTGTAGTAAGAGACATCAAAAGGCTACTTTGTTTTATACTAATGTCTTGATCATAAAATGTGGACGTGAGTGTACATAAGTGTGTTTGTTACGCTTTTACGCGATAACTGCTTACCTGGTGATCATGAAACTTTGTACACATATTCCTGGAGGTATAAGGAATAACATAGGTTATATTCTATCCCGAAATCCCCACGGTAAAGTGGAACAACGTTTGTTCTTTTAAGCTTCAGAGACCGGAATCATGCCTTTACTAAGAAAACAGGAAAAATTTGAAGAATTAATTTCAACTTTGTTGTAGATTTTTTTATAGGTTTAGGTAACTTATTGTTGCCATGTAGGTATTATACATACAGTATTGTAACGACCTCGAAACGACTAGGTAATTTAGTTCAACTTCCTTACACACATTAACATATTAACTTGGAGTCGATTGTTCGGATTCGTAAAACAGATTTATCTTTCATGGAAAATTTTCCATGTTATTTTTTTGAGAACATTTCGATCCTACTTTTGTCACATAATATGTCAGATGCCCCATAAACATAATGAAATTAGTGATATGTTCACGAAAATTGCATCTGCATTTCCAGACTGTTCTAAATTCCTCTGAATTCTTTCTTCCAGTTATTCATCAACAACGAGTGGGTGGACGCTGTCAGCAAAAAGACCTTCCCCACCATCAACCCTCAAGATGAGTCTGTCATCGTCCAGGTGGCTGAAGGTGACAAGGTAAGTTCAAGCGTATTTTTATACTATTTCTGCTTGAGTCTAAAGTTTTATGACTGAAGAAACAACCGCATAGTTGACAAAATCTATGCACCTATGAGAAAATTTTGGGGATTTTCGAAAAAGGGGTAAACTTCACACTCGATTTGAAAGAATTCCTTACGTTTACCCGTCAAACCTGGAATGTGGCAATTAGTTTTAAATTGTTCTTTAAACAATTTCTGAATACTGTCAGTATAGGCAACATTTAACTCGCGGAACGCCCGCGGGGCAAGACGAAGGGGGGTGGGGAGATACTGTCAGACCTTTGCGGAAACCACAAGTGACATTGCTAAGTACGCTAGCGGCTTCCGCGGCGTACAGTTGACTTATTGGTTACGTGCGCTCGAAACAAAATGTAAACGAGATAATTTTGCAAAGATATATCTCAGGATGAATGATATTTTTCATTTCTAAGAAAATAAATTAACTAGCATGACTGTTCACTCTTTATTTTTACAAGGAAATCAAGATCTAAGAATTAATAAATTACAAAAAAAAATGTTTACCCATCACCATTACTATAGGTACATTTTTACTATAAGTATTCTAATCTTATTTGACAACTTGCTCTCGACTTTCTTATTCTCCATTGAAATATATCTCGAGATAAATCGAAAAAGTGATCACTTCTATACCGCAACCCTCCGCCACCTAGAGCCCGAGTTAAATGGTTTGCCTATACGTACTTTTCCTTACCCGTCTACGTGGATATCCTTGAGAACTTCAAAAGATCTCATATATAATAAACATTTTCCTTTCTGCATCTGCAAAAAGAACATGACAAAAACGTTTTCTCTCTATTCAAGGCTGACGTTGACTTAGCGGTGGCGGCGGCCAAGAAGGCGTTCTACAGGAAATCAGAATGGAGACTCATGGATGCGTCCCAACGCGGCCGACTCCTGTATAAGCTGTCTGAATTATTGGAACGCGACCACAAAGAGTTGGCTGAACTCGAAACACTGGACAACGGAAAACCCTTGGCCTACTCCACCCAGGAAGTGTTGGGTTGCGCTCATACGCTGAGACACTTGGCTGGTAAAGCCGACAAAATCCTCGGGAACACCATTCCGGCTGGTAATTCATTTTTTTTTATTACACGTACACTGGTCGATCAGGTGCCATTATTTTCGTACTCTAGTCACTAGAACTTAAAAATTAATAAAACATTTGAATTTAAACAATAATATCTACTAGATAATCAACTTGCAGTATTCTAAGCTTCTAAACTAACTTTTTTTCTTACTATAAGATTTATGAGACGTTGAGATATCCTTAAGTATGTTTATAGGGTAGGCAAACAACCCATTACATGACTTGATACGGTATTGGCTTAGAATATGTACCTCACTCATGTATACAGAGGCCTAAGTTTACTACACTCGGGTAGTTGCATCGCTCTGGCATTGTAGCTGCAAACGATGTGCAATGCTGATTTCGCTACTTTTATCTCACTGTTGTCCGTAGTAAAAAAAGCGATGCACATCGTTTGTAGCTACAATGCCAGAGCGATGCAAAAACGAGAGGGTAGCAGACTTGGTACCCAAGAGTGCATCACTCCAGCTAAGTCCGCGCGAATCGTCTTGTTCTCTTGCTCTTACCGATGAGAGTTGATAGAGAGGTCGAGAATTGCTGTAGCAGTCTTTTTTTATAAACACATCGTTCAAGCGTTTGGCCACCATTCCACCTGATGTTAAGCAGCTTCGATGGAGCAGTCAAGCGACAGCTATTTATCATTTATTTCTTTACATTACACAATTTTTCGTGACACTTTCAGATGGCGAAGTACTTGCCATGACCCTGAAAGAGCCCGTCGGTGTGTGCGCCCAGATCCTGCCCTGGAACTATCCCATCTTAATGTTCATCTGGAAAATCGGACCGGCTCTCACTGCTGGTATGTATTGCGTCTCCTTTATTTTCATTTTGAACGGATTGGTTACATGCTAGTTATAGGCATGCTTGTGGAGTTTCGAATTGTGGTTACATACCGAAAAATCCCCAGAAGTGTGCTACTATGCATGCTATTAGGAACCATAACTACAACGACTTATAAAATAGAAGCGCACTAAAAGATAACTGTCTTATTAAAAAAATATACTTTACGACTTTTAATCCCAAAGCGTGGTAAGCAGAGGCACTTGCTAAAGCAAATGCCCACGGTTCACCAAGAATATGTAACCCAACGTGCCAGGGGATAAGCCCATTGCTGTTATAGGATTCACACACCTCGTGGTGTGCGCGTTTCATCACGATGTTGCCCTTCACTGTCTTATTTCTTGGCTACAAGCAGCTATAAAGTAGTTATTTAACCGTGAATGCTACATTTTCTTGCCCTAAAGTAACGATGCTACCACTACTACGCAGACCAAATATCAGAAAGCTGTAGAAAACGACTTTGTATCCAATTACGTCGTAACTTTTCACGATGAAAAAGTGAGACTTAATAAGGATATGCAATAAAGATACTTGATACTTGACTTGTCCTATTGGTACAATTAATGTTTTCAGTGAAATTACATCTTACCAACCAACCCTCTATTCTTGAATCCAGGTTGCACAGTGGTTGTGAAGCCAGCTGAGCAGACACCCCTCACTGCCCTGGCTGTGGCTGCCCTGGTCAAGGAGGCTGGTTTCCCCCCTGGTGTCGTGAACGTGATCACTGGCTACGGGCCCACAGCTGGTCATGCCCTCACTCATCACCCCGACGTCGACAAAGTCTCTTTCACCGGTTCCACTGAGGTACGTTAATAACTATTCTCTTACAAAAAGGAAACTTATATTATAAAGTGGAACTTATTGAATGTTTTTTCCCTTTGCATAATTTCCCTGGCTTGTGCAAAAGACAAAACACTGTGTTGCACAATGTATATTAAGGTTAGTGTAATGTAACTGCTGCCTTACCAAATAAAAGAATAAGCTCTGTTCGTTTCACTTTCTGACATTCAATAAAATCGCAGTGTGAAGAGAACAAAATACAATGTTAATGGTATAGGTACAACTTTTTACTGATCGTCTGATTGTGGAAGGGTATATCTTCATAGATAGATAAATACCTTTCAACGCCTTTTAATCCAAGCGGAAGGCATGAGGCACTTGCTAAAGTGCAAATGCCCCCTTTTCACCAAGCGTATTTAACCAAACGTGAAGGGTGAGCTCATCGCCGTTATAGGGTTCACATGCCTTGTGGTGTGCGGGTTTCATCACGATGTTGTCCTTCACCGTACAAGCGTTGCGTACATAGGCTCTGAAAAAGAGTCCCATTGGTACACGTCCAGTAGCCGGACTCGAACCCGCGACCTCCCGGTTACAAGTCAAGTATCCGACCAACTGGGCCACAGACGCTCTTCATATACCTATAATACTATATTAATTTGGAAAGTCTCTCTTTTGCTTTACTTTTGACGAATAAAACACTGTCTGTTTTTTTATAATACGTCAGTCGCACGTGTTCACTGCGAAGCTAAATAAAATCTTGATTTAAAGGTTGGTCGTCTGATCATGAAGGCTGCTGGTACGGAAAACCTGAAGAGAGTCACCCTTGAGCTCGGCGGAAAGAGCCCACTCGTTGTTTTCAACGACTACGATGGTAATGTACCCTGCTACATTGTGTAGTACAATTCTTATACTCACATACAAACGCATACTACTTTATCTATTACTCGCTTTGTTGAGAGTAGAAAAGGTAGATCTTTCTAGTGCATGTCGTCCAAATTGCAGTACTAGACCTCAGAATGAAACATTGACGAGGGACAGAGTTAGGTAATTCGCACCTTTCCGACACTATTCATTCACAGAATCTGACGCATTTTAATGCGTCGTGCGTGACTCGTGATGTTTCTAAAGGTACTTATAGTAAACAGGCACAGTCATGTTACCCTAGCTTAGGCTCATTCGTTTCTGTAAATCTCTCTAAAAAGTTCATCATTGTTTCTTTAACCAACCGAATTCCCGTTTCCAGTGGAGAAAGCCGCCAAACTGGCCCACGAATGTGTATTCATTAACGCCGGTCAGATTTGCATCGCCGCCAGCAGAACCTACGTGCAGGCTGGTATCTACGACAAGTTCGTAGCCCTGGCCGCCGAGCTCGCCAAGAAGAGAGTCGTCGGCAATCCTTTCGAACAAGTTCAACAGGGACCTCAGGTACAAAATTATTTGTGATGTTTTTAATAGCAGAAGTAAAGTAAAATTTCCTAATGATTCGGTCGTTGTGGAGCTTGAAAGGTGTGACATTGATTGACAGAATAAAGAATTGTGTGATAAAATAATTTGCGGTGTAAAGGAAGATGTAGTGACCAAGATTAAAATTGGAATTATTTTGGGATCGGGAGAGGATTAATAAAAGTCGATTAACGAAGGAATCTAATAGATAACAATTTCGACAGGTGGACAAAGAGATGTTCGACAAGGTGCTGGGCTACATCGAAGACGGCAAGAAAAGCGGCGCCAAGTGTTTGGCTGGTGGAAAACGCATCGGCACTAAGGGTTACTACATCGAGCCCACCGTCTTCGCCGATGTCAATGATAACATGAAGATCGCTAAGGAAGAGGTTAGATATCAATCTTTTTTTGTTCGAGGATTCACGTCTAAAATCCCTAATAGTGGACATAATGTTGGAGAAATGAGTTTCCTAGGCTCTTAACTTAACAAAAGGGGTTTAGTAGAAATATAATACCTTTTTTTTTGTTAACGAGGGGGAAATAGTACCTACCTAAGAGGTTCATAATAATAAGTACGGAATATTATTCGACTCACATCCATAATCCTTATTGGGTAGATTCTTTAGAGACGTAATGCCACAGAAGACATTTGTACCCTGCCCGATGAGGCTTAGATTGATAAATAGTAATGCGTTCGCCTAAATGGCAACAGAAATAATCTGCATATGTTCTTGTAATTCATTGCAAATAAGCAAACCTTTCATCACCATCTGGTGTTATAAAGCGATGTGGTTTACGATTATTGAGCACCCTTGATATTAGTGGGTAGGAAACATAAACTCCGGCAAGTCTGGTGGTAAAAACCAGGAGAAGTATTAAATTAAACTATACAACCCCAAAGCTCACTATTTCTTTTTTCAAGAAATACATCCCGTACCAGGAGTCTTTAAAGTTATGGAAAACCATGTTGTGTGATTCCAGATCTTCGGGCCCGTTCAGAGCATCATCAAGTTCGAGACTTTGGACGAGGTGATCGACAAGGCCAACGACACTCAGTACGGTCTCGCGGCTGGAGTCCTCACCAACGACATCAACACTGCACTCACATTCTCTAAGAATGTTCGAGCTGGCGTTGTCTGGTATGTATTTTAAAGCTGGATTTATTTTTAACTCTTATGTATATACAAATAATATCTACGGTGAAATTAAAGTTCGTGGTAAATATTTGGTGTTAAAAGTCGTGAGTTATTTTCATCCCGACGGCGTTCTGAATCTCGTTTTGTTACTGATGCGTCACTGTATATGCACAGGAGCCTATGTGGGTTAAACATTTTATAACTACGTAGAGTTTTACTGAGGAGGTTTGTGTAAAGGCAAGACTTTGTTAAGGTATGATAATTAAAAGTTCAAAATATTCTTACCATTTTATTTTTTGCTACAGGGTCAACACCTATTTGGCTAACTCCGTCAATACACCTTTCGGTGGATTCAAGAATTCCGGGATCGGTCGCGAAATGTAAGTATTATCTAATGTTATACAATTAAAGGATCAAACCAACTGCAAAACTTTAGCACGCAAACCATACCTCTTTTTAGCTGCTATAGGCTGTGGTGCTCATAAATGTACTCAATCCAGGACTGAACTTCCATTTTATCAGTTTACACCTCTGGAGGACACAGGTCCTCCCACAGTCCAGATTCAGAGTCTTTATGCTAGGTCTATTATGATCTAGTAATAGAATATAATAGTCAGTGCAATCCTTTCTGCACTAGCTTTCTTAGACAGATTCGTTTTATTATTTTTTTTATTATTTTCGTTTGGAATCTAAGTATTTAATTTCTAGATTAATTATTGTAGTAAAATCTTATTTTATATTTCTATTTCCAGGGGCGAGGAAGGTATTCAGACATACTTGGAAACTAAGTCCGTCGTCATCGCCCTGCCTCATATGACCGAGTGAAGTATTGGGCTTTGAAGCAACATCATAATGTGATCATTCCACTTTTGGAGCTATTGATACGGGGTTTTTATATTTTTTATTCATTTAGATTTAGAATTTTAATATATATGTACCGTACCATTTTGCGGTAATGTTGTTAAGTCTGATTTTTTGTTAAAATTAAAATGAAATTATTTAATCCATTTGTTATTTGATTTATATTGTCCTCGCTCGAATCAGTTGTACCAGCTTATATCAGTGCTGCTCATATTTTGTGATAGTTGTTCGGTAAAACATGCAGATACAACATCTCGTTCTCTCTTTTGACAATAGTACGAGATAGTACGATTATTTGCAGTTTATTTAGATTACATTGATTAATCAGTGCATCTGTGTGCGAAACGCTTCTAATACCACTTCCACTTGATGTCTATTCCTAACTCACAGGCGTATGGAAAGGGTCAGCAATGTGGTTTGAAAAATATTGCTATTTGTACTAACAAGGAGCTACTACTAAGATCACAAGTAATAATTGTAATTACCTCATCATTAACGATACAAAAGAGAATTTCTACAAATAGGTATTTATTTACAAATCCATAATAAATAAAACAGTTCGTGAGTTAATCAGTCAAATGGACAATGCTCTCTGTGATCCAGCTCCACGCAGTACATTCCGCGGGTGCTGAAACATGGAAAAATGCATTTTATTTTTAAGTACACAAGTCTGGTTTCCCTTTAAATGTTTAGGGAAAAAATTTAATTGTAGTTATTTTTGTGTAAAGATTTGTTCATCCCGTGGTCTTTTCTAGTGTTTGCATTAGTAGTAAAGTTTTCTATAGTCTGTTCACTAGTTTAACGAACGATTTGATACTTCGTATAATGTGAGAAATACGTTAATGGGTAGGAGATTATACACTCATTTGATAGTTTTCATTCGTTCCTTGAAAATCCGGCAACATTATACCGGAAAGTAACAGATCGATCTGTTAAATCTTTCGTCAGATTAATAAAAAATACTATAGGTACAGACAGTGCATAGCTCAAAAACAACTAGACTTGCAATCCGAAACTGACGTCTAGAATAAAACGAGACAGCAATATGATGAACATGCAGAAAGAGCGAGAGATATTTGTCTTCTGTCCCTTACGGCGTAACAAAGTATTGTATGTACCTCTGGATCCAAATTGTTCTTTTTACTACCAAAATAAGGGCATTTGGCTCCAGAAGTAAATCCAACTTCCATACATATTGTTTAGAAAGAGACAGACTGAGGGTGGTACGCAGCTTGCAAGTCTAGTTGTGTTTAGACTCAGGTTCATAGTTATTTTACCTTTGACAGACGTCATTATATAATAGAATGTAAAAGGACCCCGAGCAATGGTCTTAGAAACGTTGCTGGGCTCGTCAATATGAGCAACTTTTACTATGGCGATGATGCGAAGAAACAAAAAAGTTTTTGCCTCCGGAGATGACATTTTGTATGGAGATGAACATTTTTTTTTTTCATTTTCCCACATTATCGCATAATAAAAGTTGTTTATATGGTCGAGCCCAACAACGTTTCTAAGACCATTGCTCGGGGTCCTTTTACACGCAGCAACGCAAGCCGCGGCCTTCTGCTATAACGACCAGAGAGGTAAAATAACTGTGAACAGGCTATATCTACCGCCTTTGAGACTTTACATCAAAATTATATCTGACGAGATTTACTCGAAATCGAGATTTAGGTACTCGAAATCTCGTCAGATATCATTTTGACGTTTGCTAGGCAAATTAAACAACGCTAGAATTAATCGAGAACTAAAAGACTAATGCCGGTTTATACTAAAGTCATTTTTAATCCATACTACCATGGCATCACCATCAAAAGATTTTTTAATCTCTCTCTACGTTTACTAATTTGGATCATCATACTAGTTTAGCTTATCAAGAGAAGTTGAGTTGAAGAAAGAGGGACAATATTTGAATAGAAGTTGAGTTGAAGAAAGAGGGACAAAAATATTGTCCCTCTTTCTTCAACTCAACTTCTCTTCAAAGCCACAAAATTAAACGAATCCATTATGATTTACCCCTAAATCTGAAATCCAACGAACGATATTTCTCTACAATATCGACAAATGCATACTCACGTTACAGGCGTATCTTCTCCCATTGGAACCTTATGCTTCCCGAAACTGAGGTCGATAGCCTTGCTAGTGGGGCACTTGGGTCCGCACGGCACTCCCATCAGCGGTAGACTCTTGCGCACGCTCGCCGCGAAGTAACACGAGCTCATGAAGTGGGAACACCGAGCTACACCTGGCAAGAAATCTGACATTTCATAACATGTACGATAATGGGTATACCCTTTGTGCCAAAGTATACCTGTTCCTGCAGACCCTTCTGAGTCCATTTCAGCAAATGTCAATGCCCCAGGACTGAACAAAATAAACTTCCCCCTGCAAATTCGATCAACTGGTTGCGATTTTAGTATGAAGGCGTCGAATTATTTTCGCACTCAATAGAATTTAAAAAACTCTAGACTTCGGTTTAAAAGGATAATTCCGTATCACCTTGTAGTTAATTGTTAGTTATATTCGGTGTCATCTAAGAAGCAAGTTCAGACACATTGATAGGCCCATGAACAACTTTTAGAATGAATGGAATGGACTGACAACCAAATGTATGGCGATGGCATTTGTATCCCAGCGTTGAACGTCCTCCTATTGCTTTTTAGTTCTTTTTCATCAATTAAAGTGACAACGTTTCGATTATGCAGTTATATGTAAAATAAATATAATATGCTCTGCAGTACTTATTATGCACGACAAACAAAAAGGTTCGTATTGTCAAAACCTTGATAGCGTTGTCTGTTGCTCATAAAACGACGGATTGATGGTGCCAAAATAACACTCATAAATCGATTCTGAAATAAATCGACTCTTTCCAATTTTGTACAACACTACTCGTCCAGGCACGCATGTCTGTGCCCAGAAGTTCCGGGAATAAGAACAGGACTGAGGTTTTCCCTTGCCTGTCGTAAAAGGCGACTGAAGAGGCGTAGGAGCTGAGACGCGCGAGCGGGGACCCGGCGGTACTCTAACCACCCCAGCTCCTCTACGTAGCCAAGCAGTGTTTTTATATCACTCAACGCCGTGTAAGAGTTTTGGAGACGCTTGGTGCTCTGTATCAAAATCTGTTCAGGAGAGTATACTTTTTTTTCGTAACAAATATACACAAAATACTATAGAAGTACAGATTCAGAATCATTATTATAATCATAAACATTACGCCTGAGGTGCCGTAAACATTACGGTGATCTGTCCGTCAGACCTTAATTAACCGATTAAAATATGATTCAATAAGTTTTTGTTCGTCTTTTTTTGGGAAATCGTCTTCATCTGAGAAGTTTGATTTTATTTGTTAAGACAATAAGCAATAACACAGCTATGTTTACTTGTAATATTATACAGGTGGTAATTTGTATGTAATTTAATTCTTCGATAATGTCCTGGAATGAAAAGGGTGATTTGGGCATTTGGAGATGATGGACTCATATCGATTAACGAAAAACATTTATTTACATGGTTGATGTAAAGGGCCGGACGAGTAGAAGTTACCCCATAAATATATCATCCTGATGTCCTAGCGTGAAAAGGGCTCGAAGATCATTTCTGACAAGTTCTGTGAATGTGGATAAAGGGAAAGTCGTGTGTCCGGACCTTGATAGATGGAGCACAGTATAAACATACGTAATGTCCTAATGTATGCCTTGGATTGTATGATATTGTGTAAGATTGAGGCTTTTAACAAGCTTTTTTTAGACGACATATTTGGCCGAGTGGTCAAGGTCTCTTAATCCATCTTCCGGCATGATATTTTAGCAATGTACCGCGACATTTACGTGTATTATAAAAACGTAATAACAGTATGCATTAATTACTCTAGTTTATGTTCGGGTACTCGTGGTTTTATGCACAACATAAACTCATTTGTTAACCTTAACCACGAGGAGATTAATTTTGTTTTCACGATTTTGAATTCTGTTCTGATAATCATAAACTTCAAAATCACTCGTCTAATTTGTGCGATTTATAAGACATTAGCGGTGAAAAGATTAACGGCGAAGGTTGTATCCAACTCATTATTCACTCTGAACGTGAGTTTATTTATGTATGTAATGCAGGTATGTTAGATATGATAGACTACTTACGCATAAAGTGCCCCCGACACCCAGGCTGCATGTGACCACCGTTGACGCAGAAGTCCACATGTCCAACCAACCCCGTCTCCCCAAGGAACCCGGCGTTAGTGTGGATGACCTGTACCACGTGAGCGTCGTCTCGACCCAACCGGAATACGGGGGAGCCGTAGTTTGTCACCAAAGGACGGGCTGGATCCAGACCTGTTGACGACGAGAAATAATACATGTAGATAGACCATTTGACATTCACATATCACATATCACCACATTTTGAATAAATTATGAATGAATTCAGTATTTGTAAAATAGATTCTTGATTACAAACTTCTAAAATGTACTTGATCCCTAGACACTTTTATGTGTGTACTTCAAGATCCAAACTGTCACTTTTACTACTGATTCGCAGATACGCAGTGAGGGACGGAAGATATTGTCTCTTACTCTTTCACTCCTATATGTTTTCCATATCGTTGTCTCGTCTTACTGTAAAGGATTGCATCAGTTTAGGATTGCAAGTCTAGTTGTTTTTCGTCTGAGACATGGGCCCTCCGTGTTATTTTTAATAGACTATGTGGGTAAGGAAGTCGAGCCTTTCATCCAACAGACAGCAGACATTTCAAAGTGAAAATACATTCATCTTACGAAAGATTTTTTTTATACTTTGCTCTTATTTTCAGCTTTAATGCCGACAATTTTATTCTGCCACAAACAAAGTAATAACTCTTCGTGTTCAAGTTGGTGTCATTGTCATAGTCTATCGATAAAGTCGACAATAGTCAAAGTCGTGTCAAAAAAATCATTGAAACGTGAGACTGAGGTGGACCATCACATTTCAATGCTGCGTGGAAAATTACACAGGAATAACAAATTCATCAAATAGTAGTCCTCTCCTTTACTTCTCACTCTCGCTACATTATTTTTAGAGAAATAAAGAAACCATTTGAATCTCCATCTCTATAACAGTCCCGTAACCAACGTTAATTTAGGTTGACTTAATAACAGTATGCATAATATTTTAAAGTATAATAAAATTAAATAATACTTAACAAAATAATACTTAAAAAATTAAATAATACTTTACTAATAACTTAATAACAGTATGCATAATATTTTAAAGTATAATTAAATGAAAGGAATGACAGCTGATACAGATTTATAAGTTGTTTATTTTCCGGTAAAAACGGATTTGCAAGATCTTATTTTAGGAATCCAAGCTGCAATTATTTTGTCATTTAGGACATTTGAAACGTTTTTTGTCAGTTTAAGGTTCATTGGACAGATAGACCTTTAGATTGTACAATTAGCCCCAATTTTGATAAAGACTTAAGCTTGTCGTTTCGAAGCATAATGACTTGTACACACATCAAAGGCTGTCTAGGGATCAAGTATAGCAATCAAGAAGATGTTTAAAAAATAATGAATTCATTCATAATCTATGTGGTGATAAGTCATGTATGTGACAACATACAGGCATGGGGAATTAGGTAGGAGAAGATTAGATTCGATTTAAATAAATTAAATATTTTTTTAGAGCTGAAAATGTTCTTGATCCCTAGACACTTTTGATGTGTGTATATGCTAAGTTGTTAATGTAACCAAAAATGATTCAAAATGTGATAGTTTAATGTGAATAGGGTCTTTCAATACGATAGTCTATAATTAATGTGTCTAAAAGAAAAAAAAATGTATTAAAGTCAGTATATTTCGTTCTCTGAATTCCATAACACCGCCTTTAGGTACTTAACATGGGATGAAGGTAATGCGTGTGTTGTTGTAGAATATTTATTAATTATTTTTAAAAAGAAAAAAGTTAAATAGATCCCTCTATCTTAACAGTTTTTGTCAATTTCTTATCCGGGACCTAACTCGGTTGTCCATTTGGAGAAATTAGATATTATATTATAAAGGTAAATGGTAAAGGTAATCTTTTTTAAAACAAATAGTCTGGACAAGGGAATCATAATATATGTATATAGTATAATACGATTTATTATGTACTGTATTAAATAACTCTTAACAGTATTGACTATTTTCGGTCTTGAATCACACGTAGAAGTTCAGGGAAGCTTTAAAAGGTGTACTTCTTCCAATACACGGGGTATAAAGGCAACTTTTTTATGGCAAAACAAATGTTTGTCGAGACAGCTAGTAATTTATTACACTACTATTATTGGCAAAAACTTTTCTGAATTATTTTCCACATTGAATATTACGAAGAACTTAGATGAGCACGTACATAATTTTATGTAATAATGTGATAGGTAAATACGTACGTGGGCGTGGCAAAAAGAAACTCCTAAAAAATGTTTTTTTTTAACGGAAACTACTAATAGCTTACGGCAATGATGACGTGAGTCCATAGGATCCCATTAAAGAAATTAGTCAAGCATATTCTAAATTATTTTGAAGGCCCTTTATCAGACAAACATAAATATAAATTGCAGTATGTCCATCAATTAATGTTTTCAGAAGAATAAAAATATAATAAAATAACAAAATTGACACATTTTTGTTTTTATACGACACAACCCTTTGCTACCCGTGTTACTACCATTCTTACTACCAGTAGTAATATGGGCAATTTTTTTAACTGTGTTACTACTGATAATTAAAGTTGTAATATGGGCAGACGTTTTTGCCCGTGTTACTACTTTGTATCAATGTTCAGTTAAATAAAAAAATATAATATCGTACATATGTATTTATTATATTACCTTTGAAAACAAAATAAACATGAAATCATAAAATAATGCAATCTGTCAGACACTTTCTATGCTTTTATTCTCCTACACCTATCGAAGTTTTTCCAAAGCGTAACCAACTGAAATGGTTTTACTTATTAATTCCATTTGAATATGTCGGATATTGTCATCTTTAATTACATCACATTTCCTCCTTTTGTTAGTCAACTTTGTTGAAATAGTAAAATTATCTTTATAAACAAAACTTGTTCTTTATGCGTTATACTCGACTTTGTTATCACTTTGCAATTGCACTATAAATATTTGCGTATTATGACAAGCAAACTTTTGTCATTTGAAGTCATTCTTGAAGAATATTATTTTACCAATGGGAACTACCCACAAAAAAGTTTAGAATCAGGCAGTAGTAATACGGGAAAAATAAATTATCGGTGTATCACCTGCGATAGACAGTAGTAACACGGGTAAAAAAAATTAACCATATTACTACTGGTAGTAAGAATGGTAGTAACACGGGTAGAAAAGGCACAAAACGGAACACTGAGTAAAGTTATAGATTCAACTGTTACATTTCTTCATTACAATTATTTTGTTACTACATAAGGATGTTGAATGAGATAGGGATGTTTTAGGTATGTTGAATGAGGATAAGTAGTGTCAAGATAGTAAATTGTCTCCATTTGGATCTCACAGATCGCGTTAGAACTTAATAACTTAAAACAGCACCTATCTACGCAGTAGTAGTTTTTTATTGACGAAAAAACAGAGAAGGTACTTGAGGTACAGAAATCGCTGCGTATATTTTTTACTCAATACTCAATATCTTTATTGCATTATGTAGGATCACGCAAATTTCAGTACTAGACGTAAAATATTCTAAATATATATTTCTAAAATGAACCTAACAATTTAAAAAATAGTTTAATCAGAGATAATATCATCTTTTTGATAACTGTGAAACGAACACGAAAACAGATTTGATAAAATAATATACAAAGCTTTACGTACGCTACGTAGAGCGCGTTTTTTTTTTAAATTGTGTGTCAGTCATTTATTCCTCATTATTTTTCTTACCAAAATATAGTAGATGAAGAGGCTAACATATCTGTATTAAGCACAATACTGTTGACTGTAAAGGACGTCGGTCGTGTTGCAAACAAAATGGTTAAAGTTGACATCAAGTGTAATAAGGTTAGTGATATTCAGAGTGTAAAAGGACCCTGAGCAATGGTCTTAGAAACGTTGTTGGGTTAGTCGATATGAACAAATTTTACTATGGCGGCAATCCAGCGTATGTGGAATTTTGTATGGGTATTGAAAAAAATGTTTTTTCAATACCCATACAAAATTTCATCGCCCGAGGCAAAAAAAAATCTGTTTTCTATGGAGATGAAAAAGTATTTTTGTGGCATATACGTATACAGATTACCAAATTCTACAGTAAGTACTCTTGACACAGATTAGATTTTTTTTTCTTGTAAATATCCAACACGGAGGTCGCCCCAGAAGGACATATAAAGACCAGATTGGTGATGTCCTGACCGAAGGTGGCGTGAAAAGTACTCGAAACCGGAGGTCGTGTATGAAAAGATGTATGAATGTAGATGAAGCGAAGGGGGTATGTCAGGATCGTGACAAATGGAGATCTGTAGTCTCTGCCTACCCCTCTGGGAGACAGGCGTGAAGTGTATGTATGTATGTATCCAACACGGTAGTTTCTTTTCTTAAAATATCCAATATGACGACCCAAAGACGGTTTTTTTCTTCCAATATATCGGTTCAGGCAATTGTGCCAGCTTTCGACGTTATTTGTGATTCTTATCTTAGCTATAGAACAACAACAATTTTTTGTGAAGTCGGATTTTTCTATCCACTGTTTACGGAAATATTGATTGAATTTGGTAATCTGTTCTCCGGGTGGACTTTTGGACATAACATACTCGTATCCTTGTTCTATGAAGATTTTAAATTACTTTTTCGCATTTTTTTAGAAGTTTCCTCGCCTGATACCTGGTTACATAAAAGGAAAAATTATACTGGTTACCAAACTCTGGTATCATACGCGGCCGAAGAGTTAGTAAATCCGTAGTCGTTAATTTGTGGCAAATACATTACGTCGAAGGCTATGACATTTTCTGTTAGATGAAGAATGGGCCAAAGTTTTCTCGTTTTTTAAATTATCGTTATTCCGAGACACTGTTTTCTCGCTGCATATAAAAATGTATCTTTTTTTGTCCGGTTAATATGGTTCCATATTGTCCCAGTGTTATAATCTCATTTGAAGACTAAAGTAGCACATTATGTTCCCAGTTGGAACATACGGGAGGTTGCCGTACAAGCCAGACCAAAGCGAATCTGATGTAATAAATATGTATCTGTAGTAATACTCAGAACAAATCGATTATAATAAAATATGATTTCTTATCTCGTATTCTTGTAACTTTGGCAAGAAACTGATTTAAAAGTATTTTACCTAGACAATCCAAAATACCATAATTACTTCATAAATATTAGAGGTGTATAAATGTAACGCGATTTATCCCGCGTTTTTGGAAGGTGAGTGACGGGCTGTATATTTAATCCAGTAGGTACGACATGCGAAAAGTGGGCAATGGTCTGGTCAACTAACAACGATATCATTACTTTCTTTATTATTTGTCAGGCTAAGAGTGATCTAGGAGTACTACAGTGAGATAATTATTATATCTACTTGAAATATTGTATATCAAATTTAGACCATAGTCAGTAAAGAATTGTTCTTTACTGCTTCGATAATAGTGTTTTCGAGATATTTTTGTCAAACTGTCACTTATTCTGATCTCTCTAACAATCTGCCTGTAACGTTGCCGTTATACTATAGGATTAAGGTCAAGGGGAATCTCATTTTCAATTCTAGCTCTTCATCAACAATGAGTGGGTGGACGCTGTCAGCAAGAAGACCTTCCCCACCATCAACCCTCAAGATGAGACCGTCATCGTCCAGGTGGCTGAAGGTGACAAGGTAAATACATGTCCTGTCTGTATTTTCTCATGATTCTTATTGTTGTATGTGAAACTTGGTACCTTCAAACGAATAGTGACAGCAAAATCAATCTTCGTTGTGCAATGAAACTTATTTTCTGTCTTCTTTCTTTCCTTTCGATCTAAAGATGCAAGAATGGACAAAATAGGCACTATACTACTATCTATAGGCACTATATACTAACTTACTCAGAGTGAATAATTAATTACATACAGAAGTAATTACAGTCATTTCTGTTAGTATCATATTTCCTGACAAAACTCATTTTCTGTTACCAGGCTGACGTAGACCTTGCAGTAGCGGCTGCGAAGAAAGCCTTCCATCGCTATTCCGAATGGCGTCTAATGGACGCATCCCGCCGTGGTCTACTCCTAAACAAGTTAGCGGACTTAGTGGAGCGTGACGTTGAGTACATCAGCCAACTGGAGACCCTAGACTGTGGGAAGCCAGTGAAGAACTCAGCCTTCGAGGTTATCTACATTGTGATACCCTGTCTGAGATACTTTGCTGGAAAAGCTGATAAGATTTTAGGAAACACCATTCCAGCTGGTAAGTTCGTTATACGATGGATGATCAACAAGTATCCAAGGATACAGATTAAACAAATCGGTATCTTTAAAACTGCAGAATAGCTATACTCGTAATTTTTTTTTTCAGACGGTGAGGTCATATCGATGACACTGAAAGAACCGGTAGGTGTGTGCGGTCAGATCATCCCATGGAACTTTCCTCTAGTGATGTTCACGTGGAAAATTGCACCAGCCTTAGCAGCAGGTAATACTAATTTCGAGAAAAATATAAAGACAGACAATCGGTTCTTACAAAAAAAAACATTCTTTATTGTAACCACATAACAGTTTCTCTCAGTCATGAGGAGACCCCTTTAAGCAAAAACAATATGCTTGTATTGGGGTCTTACAAAACCAAGAACCAAGAATTTACAATAATTCAAATTCTTAATATTCTTGATTACAGGTTGCACTCTCGTCGTGAAACCAGCAGAACAAACTCCTCTAACTGCCCTGTACTTGGCGTCTCTGATTAAGGAGGCAGGTTTCCCTCCAGGTGTCGTCAACATTATACCTGGCTACGGACCTACAGCTGGACACGCAATTACCCACCACCCTGATGTGGACAAAGTCGCATTTACTGGTTCTACAGACGTAAGATGTTTTCTAATATTAGTAAAATGAAAACTTAACGCTACGATAATTCCTTATTCAGGAGCCTTTTATATACAGAAGCGAAATAAAATGATATTAATATACAGAAGCGAAATAAAATTAAAAAGAATTTTGTTCAACGACTTAAGCTTTTATCGTCAAAACAATTACTGTCTTTTCAAATGATACAGAAATATCTTATAAGTTGATTGTTGGTTGTGTATGATAGTTTGGATAATTTCGTTTCCTTCTCGAGATGTTTAAATTACTCGGTTGACATTATTTTCATCAGCTTTCCTTAAACAATTAGCAAAATACTGTCATAAGAAACCTTCTGTCCACTGTCTAATCAACTGTTCTAAATTAAATCGTTATTAAAAGTAGTCTTAATTATTATTAGAATTTAATTTCCATCTCTGCAACAGGTTGGAAAACTAATCATGAAGGCAGCAGCGACTGTAAATCTCAAGAGAGTGACCCTGGAACTCGGTGGCAAAAGTCCTTTAGTTGTCTTTGACGACGTCGATGGTGAGTTTATTCTTCGTCCATCCTACTAACTCTCTTTTTCGTATTACTAATAAGACAGTCATATTTTTCCTTGCAGTCGATAAAGCTGCTCAGATAGCCCACCAAGCAGCATTCACCAATGCTGGTCAGTGTTGCATAGCCGGTACCAGAACTTTTGTTCACGCAAAAATCTACGACAAATTTGTAGCCAAGGCTGCTGAGCTGGCCAAGAAGAGGTCCGTTGGCAACCCATTCGAGAATGTTGATCAAGGACCCCAGGTAGGTACTACCACTTTACGCAAAATCTTGATTACATTCAGCAGGTAAACCTCTAAAACTCGGTCAGCAGTTACAGTCAATCTCAATGGTTCTTCATTTCTTCAGATTTTTTCTGTTTATTTCGTTACTATTCATTTAGAATATTTTGTAGTCTGTGTGCATTGCATATATATTTGGCACCCAGACCACACTTAATATTCGAAAAAAGAAATGCACTTTTTTTAAATTTACATCTGAGTGCAGACTCAACAACAACAACTTTCTTGAATCTGTTTCAGATCGACAAAGAAATGTTCGATAAGATCTTGGGTTACATACAATATGGCAAGTCTACCGCCCGCTGCGTGGCTGGCGGAGACCGCGTTGGCAATAAGGGCTACTTTATCCAGCCCACTGTATTCGCTGATGTTAAAGATGACATGAAGATCGCTAAGGAAGAGGTTAGTACTTGATACTGTTTTTTAAACATGGCTATAACTCGTCGGTATACTGATTAATTTACACTCTTCGTAG
>SJJU01001960.1:0-23560 GCA_012932125.1 Conopomorpha cramerella | reverse complement strand
CCGCTGTCTCTCCCTATGTATGCTAAGATCTTTAAAACTATGCAACGGATTTTGATGCGGATTTCTTTAGTAGACAGACTGATTCTTCAGGAAGGTTTATATGTATAATACATACATATAATATCAGAGAAACACTGCTAATATTGGCAAAACAAAGTTTGCCGGGTCAGCTAATCTATACGTACTTATAATAAGATTATTGTAAGTACGTAGATATACGGTACATAGATAGATAACCTATAATATAGACATAGGTACATAACCTATAATAAATTTAGTTTCATTTTTGGTTGCTGTGTCCCGTAAAAATACTAATTCGTCGAAAAGTATAAGATACATTTATCCTGTCTGGTCCTCAAATAAACATTGCTATAATTATTCTAATATTTTTCTAAACATAAAAACTTAATGTGTTACTCCAGAGCATGAGATACCTACTATAAATTTGACCCTTGTGGCTTAGTCCAAGTTTTAGGGATGACAATAGAGTAACCCAAGACTCAAGCACGAGTAACCACGCTGTGCCAATGTCGCTATTTAAAAGATCAATCGTATAAAACATAATCGATGTTCCATCAGTCATACATAAACCATTGTTTCATAAATCAAGAAAAAAAAAGATGAAACAAAACCTTGAAAATTACGGTCTGTTGAACGTTAAAAATAACAAATTGTAATTAACTAAATTGCAATCGCTGGGAAGCCCTCAGATGACGCAAGCTACAGCGAAAAAAAAACTGGGGTTCGATTCTGGGGTCAAATTACGACCGACACATACATACACTTAGGACATTGGACTGACAAATGGATAATTGGTGTATCGTAGTCACTGATCTTTAAATTTATTTAATTAACTATACTGCGTAGTTCAATGTTATTGGAATTATTGATAGAAGATTGAGGACGTATGTACGAGTTTACCGACATTTACTTTTAAGGAGAGGACAAAAATATACAAAGAGCTATGACGATCCATGAATATTAAAAACAGTTCTGGCTCTCTCATAATTCATATTAATTAAAAACTAGCGCTAAATATTTTTCTACTTTTCATAAAAGGACTTCCTCGTACTATTTCCTACGAGGAAGTCCTACTGTTTGAGCGTGCACGCTACGCAAAGCTCATACCGGGAAAGAATTTAAAAAATGTGATGGAACCCGCGTACCTCAAAGTGTGTGAACTCTATAACGGCGATGGGCTCACCTCCTGGCACGTTGGGTTAACTTAGCAAAAGCTTTGGGATAAAAAGGCGTGAAATGAATTATTTTTTATCATAACA
Source organism: Conopomorpha cramerella (assembly GCA_012932125.1). Lineage (NCBI taxonomy): Eukaryota > Metazoa > Arthropoda > Insecta > Lepidoptera > Gracillariidae > Conopomorpha > Conopomorpha cramerella. The sequence continues at coordinate 22,280 of SJJU01001960.1, read as the reverse complement.
AAATTACAAAATCCACCAGTCTTCTCTGATTTTATGAAGTATACCTCCGGAGGTGCAAGGTCAAACATAACTTGTTCAGTCCATCTAGCTGGGCTCTAAAAAATATCTCTCATAGTATTACGAGAATAAAAAAGTAATGAGTTTCATTAGACAAGCACACACTGGGACATTCAATATTAATTAATGGCCACGGTAATGTTGGGATTTCCAGCTTAAAACTGAAAAAACTGCGTCATAACAGAAAAAAAAGGCGAATCGTTGCCAGAGTAGTTTAAAGTGTTCATAATATTATTGTTTATAGAGGCTTTGAAAAGCTATCATAAAAATACAGTAACATATGTAAATAGTACCTACCTAGGTAATTATAACATTAAAACAGCGCTAAGTAACTGTACTTTTGATAAAGACCTCGAAAGCTTATCAAATGCGGTACTCGAAATAGGGACATAGTCTTAATAACATGTCAACAGGCGAGCAATTTAAGCGCTCATAATCCACCTGTCTTTAATAATTCCATTCATTCATTCAAACCAAGACAGTATAATTAATTGGAGATGAGGTCCTTTCCGAGGAGTCCATCGGACTGCTTCGAACAACTACATAACAAACATTAGGGCATTACCAGTTGCTTGACACTGGCTTACCTCTACGGTGTCCCTCTTCAACAGAGACACCCAAACAAATTCTGGACTATTATATACCAAAATAGTCTACGTGTTACATAGATAATGTACCCAGCTTTATATAGTAATATAATAATAATTTCATTTATTAAAGTAACTAAGACTCACAAATGTTAGTAGCACACAATAAGCTTATCCTATGTTAGTAACACAAGTAACAAAAGGCATAACAGGTAAGTATATGAATATGACTGAACGGCCAGCACAGGAATCATCTCAGCGACAGTCCACAAGTGACAGCGCTGCAGTGATTCATGTACTGACAGTCCAGTCGGCTCGAAATTAATCTCAAGACTGACACTGAATGACACTGGGCAGTAATGGAATGATAACATTGTAGGTATCTTTTAAGTAGTAGGTACCTACATCATACATTCATATACACACTCACACATACATACACACACACACACACACACACATGCATGCATACATACATACATATACACACACACGCACTCTCACCACTACTTAAGATTAGATTATAAGTTTTACTATAAAAATTGCTGTGTCCTACAGGATCTACAATGCTTGTACAATCCATATATGTAACACCTTTTATACCTACCATTGTGGAACGCAATAAACTTATTGAGTAGTAGTAGGCACCTGATTGCACATTGCGGTGCCCGTGCGGGCTAAAGTAACTAAGAACCATCACGAAGGTTACAAAGGTTCTGTTCACCAGGTATTATGGATTTTTTTATCGCTATGAACAAGCGTTTGACCATCATCCTGCCTGATTTTAAGCAGCGATTTGGTCTACGATGGAGCACACTTGTTCATTAAGTACCTATTCACCCGCTACTTGAAGACCTTCAGACTGTACTGCGCAGAAAACACAGACTCCAATATGAAAGTAGGCGCAAACAGTTTGGTTCGCGTAAATGGTAAATCCACCTTGTGATTTCAGAAGTAAGTACAAAATATAATCTTTGTTCTGTAATCGAAGTGAAAATTACTTACGATTATCAACATAATGTACACATGATGCGGGAGAAGTTAAACCATAAACAGTTGGAAATGCAAATTAGCTTTTATCAGTGCAATCAAGGCTGCTGTAAGTAAATATAATAGCGCGAACGCTATCTTAAATAAACTTCTCTACACTGTTGGGGAGTGTATGAAATTTCCCTGTTATTACAACGCCTTAAGGTTCAAATTGTTCTAGTGAAATTAGTATTTCAGGCACCTATACTTGGACATTTTAATAGTATCATTAGCTATTATATTCTTCGATAAAGATTGGCCTGTTGATTTAACAATTTTATAAGGAAATTGAGATCAAAGAACAATGTGTAACGTAAACGGGCCGCGATCACCAAAGCGGCTGACCGTAGCCACTGTCCGCTCGCGCCAATTCGTCTCCATAAACCACTAAAACTCCACGGAGTTTGCAAACTGGCATTTAAAAATATAGTTTCGCCACAGGAATCCATCACTCGAACACTGAACGCCGCGTAGCGAGGATCTCTCGTGTATCATAATAATTATAGTTGACTTATTGGTGTTGGTAGTTTTCGGTGCTACAGATCCCACCTACGTGTACTACGCAGGCGTTCCGTAGCAGTTTACTACGAACCGTAACGCGGAGCGAGACTTGCGCGCGCGAACTCGACTCGAATTTCGAACGTTTTTATTTCTTTTTTAATTTTATTCTGTGACAGTGATCATGGCTTCAAAGAATGTCGAGAGTAAGTACCAAATATGTTTTAAATTATTAGTTTATCGAAGCAGTTATGTAATAGGTTCTCATGACTTGAAGTTTTAAAAACAAAGAGGTACATATTGATAAGACGTAGTATTTTTTGTTAGTTGCTAACTATGTAGAAGTATTCGTATGTGGTGGTATATAATATTTCCCCGCATTTTAATTAGTGCGCGAGATCGAATCTTAATATCATGTGCGTGCAGACATGCATAGGCCATTATGAATTAGGTAGGTGCATGATGATCCTCGAAGTATTGAACATGGTTCTATCAAAGAAACAGTATTTTTTATGTCTCGGTAGGTTGAAATCATTGTAATGTGCGAAATAAGAATTAATATACCAAATGCTTACTTAAATAAAATAAAAGGAGAAAGAGAAGGGAGGCATTTGTCCTGATCGCACAGGCTAGTAATAATAATAATTATTAATAATAATCTGCCTAGATTAGGGAGTTTCCGTAAAAAAATCATAACATGAGAAAGTCTAAGAGCTCGACATTATAAAAAAACACTTCATGCCTTTTAATCCCAAAGCGGGGTAGGCAGAGGAACTTGCTGAGAAAATTGTCACGGTTTAACAAGCGAAATTGGTGAGAAATAAGAAATTTATATGAAGAAATTGTATAAAAAAATGTATGGTAACGAATCAGTACCCACGTCATTTCACCACGCTTTTATGTTATCATAATCGCAAAATATAAAATGTGCATTTACTACTACGTATTGTATTGAAAACAATAAGCGAAACGTCAAACTTTCAGTCACGTCAAGCCTTGCCTTACAATTTCCTAGCAGCTGTGCACATTATGTAATTGGACAGCAGTCTGATATCTGAATGTGTTTGTGAATACTGACTTTGTACCTACTTAAGACTAAAGGTATTTACTTGAGTAAAATACTCTGAATTTCTAGCAGCGTAGATCAACGGGTCTTGTAAGGTCTGCCAAGGAAGTGGACTACCAGTTTCACTGATATTTAATGTGAGAACCTCACCCGTTTTTCGTTAAAAAAATTGCCTTAATGTATAATGACATTAATATGAGTTGTAGACGAAAGAAGTGTTTCCTGCCCGAAAAAATACGTGGTACAGTTCCAAGCAATTTAACCACGGCCCTTAGAGCTTAGTGGACGATCCCCGTACCGAAATACCTAAAACGACTGTGCATTCGTTTATTTGTGATTTTTGGCGATATTGTGAATAAAGAAAAGCAATAATTCTTGCCAATCGTTGTGGGCAGTAGTGGGAACTAGCTAGAGATGTAGTAGTCATTACCTTGTACTCACGAGATAATTGTAAATTTCTCTGACCAATCCATAAGACTTGATTTCATACTAAAGTGAAACTCGGCTCCATACAAATTTAAAGTGATTTTTTTTCTCACTGATTTCCTTGCTTTGTTATACGGAAGATGATATATATTACAGTCAGAGAAGGATCTTTTGGCGCGTGAATTCTCAATATTACTCAATGTGATTCTACCCACTCCTGCATTTCTTAGTTTATTTTAGTTTCTATTCTAATGAAGTTTTATCGGTAACATGAAGCGTAATCCACCGAAACAGGGCTCGATTAATCGAATCTATTAAATTGGGCGCAAAATATATAAAATTATATCATTTCCGAGCTCTTCGTCGTTTTACACCTTGTCAAATTGACGAATCAAAATTAGGTACAACTAACTACTGGGTAGAGCTGTACCAGTACCCGTAATACCTTAGGGTGTTGCGAAGTTACATTTTTTTCTATGACGGTATCTACAAGGCTTTATGGCTCTATGTTATGCTACAGATGATTGATAGATGTATGACGACACTTTTTCATACGAAAATAGAATGTTTACTTATACTTTACATAGATTACGTCACGAATAATTTTAGCATTTTCACGTTATCTGTTAAAACATTTAAATAAGACACTCATGCCTTTTAATCACAACGGGGTTGGCAGAGGTAGCAATCCCCCGACAACCTTAAGAGCGTTGCAAAGCATATAGTATATGCTCTGAAGGCGCTACAGCGCTGCTGAACATTTTATTTTGTACATGGGGGATTCCCCATGGGCTTCCCGCCGCCAAGGGGACAGCGAACGGGATTCTTACCGACTAAACCTCCACGAAGACCACCGTGTCGCACACTGGGCGGATCCTGGGAGTACCCGAAGGAATTACGTCAGGAAACGCCTAAGTGTTCGGTCCGACATCGAACTTCGGTTCGAGGCAGACGGTGATGTGTCTGCCCCAGGGACTTCTATCGCCGACTGTTGCTCTAGCTAGAACTACCAAACGAACCACCCTAATTTGTATGTCTAATCAAAGTACAATAATTTATTATCGTAGTTAAATTATTATTTACATTATATATAGGTACAATTAATATATCTAGATTAATCCATTTAGATATTTGAATCGAATATATTAAAATGTATTAAAAAAACAATTTTAGTTCAATTATGATATAGACTTGGACGTGTCTAAATATATTTCATGTATATTACATAATGAAGGTGGCCAACGATTATCTTTCGAGTAGTTTATAGGTAACTCTATATTATTCTACAGTCTCTAAAATTAAATAGTGAATATAAATATAAAGGTCTATACACGATTTGTTTTTGTTCCGTTTTTTATCTATAGTAAACATAAAAAAAACACTTTACGCCTTATCTATAATACAGATAAAGAATATCTATAGTAAGTAAGTATATATATCCTATCTATAGTATAATAATCTACGATTTAGTATTTTATTTTTAATTACTCTAAGTAGCCGGCGCTGCCACACAAGTCAATCTTTTAACAATAAATTCTATTATTGAATTTTCTCTCTCAAATGGCAGATAAGGACAAAACACAGAGTAAGTTACAAATTGTATATATTTTATTATTCATAAGAAGGTTGATTACTAAGTGACCCGGCAAACGTTGTTGGGCTTGAAACTTTTACTATAGCGACACAAAAAAACAAAAAAAAAAAAACCACTCCAAAAGAGGCAAAAAAATGACTTTGTATGGAGTTTTTTTTAAGTTCCGCGCATTCTCACCATATTAGAAGTTGTTGATATTGACGAGCCTAACGACGTTTCTAAGACCATTCTCCAGCTCCACCCACCACCAGCTCGGAGTCCCTTTACACTCGGTAAACTTCCACCCCCTTTTTTCCGCTCGGCTGAGAATTTCTCAAACTTAGGGTCTACCATCCTAAGTTTGATACTCTTTGCAACAACACACACATTACCTTCATCCCATGTTAAGTATCTAAAGCACTTGTGTTATGGAATTCAGACAAAGAAATATACTTACTTAAATGCATTTTGTCTGTCTTTTAAATATTTAGGTATACTATAAACACCATTCAACAAGTACCTTAAAGCTCATCATCTAAGTACCTGTCACTGTCAGCTGTGGGAATCGAACCCACGACCGTACGGGAGAGAGGCAGACATGCTGACCACTACACCAACGGCCCCGTTAGTATCATTTTGTGCCACAGGAAGTATCATCAAATCTGATAGTCTATCTCTTTTCCACAAAAACGTATGGAAAAGTTTAGGATTGCAAGTCTGGTTGTTTTTGGTCTGAGGATATTGCACTTTCTTGGCTGACAGTACATAACTGTGTTTGACTCATTTGTCACAATCTTACTAATATTATAAATGGGACAGTGAGTTTGTTTGTTTGTTCCTACTACTGAACTAACTACTGAACCGATTGCTTTGAAATTTTGCAGACGTATAGTTAGAAGTCCAGTTTAAATAATAGGGTACTTTTTATCTCGAAAAAAATTCAAAAATATTCCTTTATACCGCAATATAACTGAAGTCCACGCGGACGAAGCCGCGGGCGGAAAGCTAGTACAAAATAAATACCTATATAATACTAGAAGTAGATTGTGCCAATTTTATCAATAAATTCATCGCTATAGTAAGTTGTCTCGACTCGTTGTTGTTGATAAAACAATTTGTGGTACTCTGTGCCTACTTACGTACGTAAATTGAAGATATGTTTTAAATTGGAGTTCTGTACAGTCCACAACCTATCTTCTACACTGCGTGTAAAAGGACCCCGAGGAATGGTTTTAGAAACGTTGTTAGGCTCGTCAATACGAACAACTTTTACTATAGTGACAATGCAGAGAGATGAAAAAAAATCTTTTCCATACAAAACCGGCGCCATTTTTAAAAATTAATTCATCACTGACTCATCAAAGCCTGGCCCAAACCCTTAACCCTAGAAAACTGAGATTTTTCACAGGAGTTCCTTTTATGAAGTTTACGTGATATAAGAAATTACTTTTTTAAATTCATCCCCTAAGGGTACTTACATTTTAATAGCAGAGAAAACTGTTAGCTATTGTAACATAGTTATATAGATACAGCTTTATTTACATAATAGTATGTATTCCGGCTGTGTTTCTTATCAGCAGAAATAACTATTCGTTGTGCAATTTAATACGTTTTTATTGCTAAAGCGCGTGAATTCGTACAATTATCAGACGAAATTAAAAAATAAACCTAATGAGATAAAATTTTGTGTTATCCCTCATTAGATTGCTATTATTATACTAAAATTATTACAATACATAGCTGCGTCATGTTTTCTTGCATAAGTTTTTTTCACTTCCAGTTGCAAGTTATGATAGGAATTTTTTAAATGTGTTTTCTTGTTATAATTATACATAATGATACTAGCGGTCCGGTTCTTCTTCGCACGGCAAGATTAATTAAGAATTATAGGTAATGTAGGTATATGAAAAATCCGCAACAAATCTTCACTGCATTAAAAACCGTTATTTGGTTTTCCCCAATAAATTATAATTTATGGTGGACAGTGAACTGCTAAAATCGTCATAACAAAAGAAATCTAGTTTGCCTATTTTACTCTCTTTCAATGTGATAAGTAGGTACCTATTTGTACGTACCTATCTATTTGCCCTTATAACGAAAATAACACAAAAGTGATTGAACCTATGAAATCCAGATTTTGACAAAATGTAAAAAATTGCACTTTGAAACGCGTCAACGTATTAAAACGGCCTGAAAGAGAGAGAGATAAGGAAATGCCAAATGCAACTGCTCGCAAAAAGCATAAATATACGAACTTTTCTTATTTCTAATCCACTACTAGGTACTAACTCGACAAGTTACGGATATTAAAATGAAACAAATTGCTTTAACATAAAACATAGGGAGAGTGCAGTGGTAGAGTTGATTGGTATCCAATGGCCATCTTCTCGAAGATCCATTCAATATGATGCCGAAAAGAAAAGTATCCTGTGAATCGCGCATCTACTCGATTTGACAGAAGTTATCATTGCAGATGTAGAAGGCAGCAATACGGTGACGCTGTCAGTCGCTGAGACTCCGGCCTCCAGGCGACCGCTGCTCGGTAAGCCATCTCAGCAGCATCATGAGCTTGATTAGAACATGAAATAGTGAACTGTGCGAAAGATAGACAGATAGGTAATGCAGTTATTTTTCTGTTTTAGGCACTATAACAAAGCTTTCAGATAGAAATAATAAATGTTTTAGCATTAGTCCTTCCTTTCGAAGCAAAAAGTCAGTGCAACTGACTAAAGACTGCCCATACTAACAGTGCCCTTCATAAAATATTCTTTCACAGTTTCTCCATAGTCCAGTAAAATATTTCCTTGTTTTTCGAAAGATTTATGTTTTGCCACAATTTTGGGCTTTGAGCAAAGAACAATGATCGCTGAAGTGGTGCTGAAGCTCAGTCAGTTATTTAGCACATATTCTTATAATAATAATGTGATGTTACGTCTTTTGTTCGTATGACGGCAGAGTTGTCTAAATGCAATTTTATTCAATATTTTCTGAATAAAAAATAAGCAGATACCTACAGTTAGCTACGTTGTTCTTAACAAGCTCATGATGTTAATACTGCACACGCAGCACGTTCACAGTCGCACACAGCTTTCGGCTCTGTACAGTCAGCAGCCTGTAATAATAATGCATGCGCATGATATTTAGGACCATTCACTGTATTGTCCAGTTCGATCGCCGATATGTCAAATCAAAATGTATGTACTTTTGAAGAAATAACGTTTCGGCTCTTGGGAATTTGAGTTTCAATTACAATAATTTTTATCGCCAAAAAGACCTCAAAAGTATTGCAAGAAATTTTCATAGTACCTTGATTCCAATACCAACGACAATTCGGTCGGTTTTACAGTCTTAGATAATTCCCCACAACTGAGTACTAAGTATTAAGGACATTGAAACGTCAACTTAATATTCCACGGAAATACATAATATTATCGAATGCAATAGAAATAATTGTATAAATGGATGCTGCACTGCATTATTGTTATTAAAGTAGGAATATGAAACAATTCTTCAGCCTTGGGGAAGTGCTGTTTCATTGTTTCGCTGTGTGTCGCATGCTTATTGTATGTGACATTTGTGCCTGTGTGCGTGTGGCTGAGATGCGCATGAGCATATCGCGGAAATGTGCTTTTTATAATGATTATGCTATACTGTTTTCGTCAGCGCCTTATTTGTGTTTTAATTCAATTTTGTTTATTTCTGCACAGGGCGGCACATCATTAGTGGAATTTTACTTTAAAATGTTGGTAAAAAGTATTGAATGTATGAAAAGACAACGTTTCATGGAGAAAGGCCAGTTTTTGACGAATTGTTGCTATAATTAATATTATTTTTTTAGTCGTGATGTACCTACATCATATAAACTGGGCTCAGTATTGTTTTTTATTTTACTGACTAGATTAGTAGTAGTAGATTATTAGTACCTAATTTCGTAATTTTTAGTTAACCTTAAGTAAAACATTTAACAACAAACAAAAAAATAAATTTTAGGTATGACAAGTTTTTATGCAGACTCTACTTCTATTACCTTTAATATAGGGATTTAAACTATGACTCGTTTACAAGGACCATCAATATAATATATAAACGAAATTATACTGAGGTTAATTACAGGTGATTGCCTATTACTCAGCTCATTTACTCTGATGTGAAAGTGTTCGAGTTGATCTTTTACTATCGCTACGTAATCCTGTTGACGATGGCTGCGGAATAACTTGCTTGGAAAGTGTAAGCTGCTATCTCGTAAGGTATTAAAATCCAATATAGAAAATCGCCTTCGTACTATTTTCAATCAAAACTATATTACTTATGCTTGAATGCTCAACCCATTTAGAATCAACCTTAGATTGTATAAAATACCCCTTCAATGATTACTGACCTAAGCCATAGATACTTTATAATGCTTTAAACTTTGTTTTGTTCTGACCGGATTAGAATTTCAAAAATAATGTATTTCGTACCGAAATTTCTGGTAATGGCCTGTATAGCTGCGTATTCTGATGTCAGTACACAAGTGACGCTTGATCATAGTTTTTCTCATTTACACAAACGCAATTAGAACGGGACAAAAGTCACTGGAGTATAGATCTCTTATTGAGAGGAGTTTCAGAATACGTGCTATGACCATTGAAGCAGAACGCAGGAAGATGCACTGATCTAAATTGGGTGAACATCTAAATAGGCAGTAAAATAAACTAGTCGGATGTACCGAAATAAAGCAGCATACCGTGCCGTATGTAGGCCGCAATTGTGACAATTGCCCGTCCCCGGCGACGACGTAGGAAGATACTGCCATTCGGACATCCTACGATTTCCTACGATTTGGGAACGTCATACGAGCAGTGGTGATCTCAGATATCCTAATCATGATAAACCGAGATCAGTTCCTTTCACATGCGAACTACAACCTATGCAACTTAACTTTTACTAGAGAAACACATTAGTTATGGATGTTGCTGCTGTCAGCCTTTAGCGAAACCAGATACCTTATATCTCCAGGATGGAATTTTGGTGGTCATTATGTGGATATGTCACAATATGATTAAGTTAGACCAAAAATAAAAAAGAAAATTTGTAATTTATGAATGTTTAACGATTTTTTTATAAATTGATCCAGCTATTCGTTCGGTTTGCATAAGAAAAGACAAAAATAGTAACATGCACAGAAACAAAAAAAAAAAGTCTGTAAAAAAGTTACGTCCAACCAGATTTGTAGCGAAGCCTTCTATATCCTGACGGACATATTATGATATTTCACACAAAGTACCTACAGAACAGTTTGTTCTTTACAAAGATTTCTGATAAGTTCAATATTGATGCTGTGCCAGCGCACGTCAGGGATCGTTTTAGGTTCGATAATCATTCCAACGATAATTATAATTGCTTCTGTTTTCCATAACGTGACAGCTGCCTCTTTAGTGTATTAAAACTCTTCATGCCGATGGTATGATATGAATGTAATGTTTATACTTGAGATATTGAGAAGTATATCGTTTATGTTTATAGCCCTTTGTGCATATTCATTTTGTGTTTGCATTAGTTCGTTTTGTTATCGTATACTGTAGATTATTGTGAGGTATGAATCACTAAATTGGAAATGAACATTTTCTGGAGTTAAGTTCATTTTGGAGAAACCTATCGATAAAAATGAAGCCGTCTATCGCTCTCCCTTTCGAGAAAATAAGTTTTACTTAATGTATGAGAAGAAGGACTGGCGCCTGCACACTCAAGACTAGAATTGAAATGGCAAAATGCATTCTCAAGGCAACCCACGTCCAGCTCACCTGATTCTGCTAAAAAAAAATTTGTCTGTCTAGACTTTTTTTGTTTAAGTCTAGAAGTTTTTACTTCTGATTACAAAATTTTGAATTAAGTCAAGAAATAATCTTATTATTTTTTATAGAAACTTAATTATCTATGTTGTTACATCGAGGTTACGATTCCGCATACGGGCTAACGATCAATGAAACTCATATTGCTACGTATAACTTGGACATCATACAGAAAAAAAAACTTAACTGGGCCCTCATGGCCCTAATGAAAATGCATCTTTACCTACAGATTTTCGACTCTCATCTGAGAACATATTTTATATCAATAAATCTTTCAATGTTTTTACTGATTTCAAGATTTCAGAGGTCATTTAGAAAAGTATCTACGTTTTAAACTGTTACTTTATTTAGCAGAATCAGGTCCCCTACAATGTCCCTCTCTGGGTCTGTCCCACGTTTGTCCGGGAACCGCGGAATTGCCGACTTCTAGGTATTTCTAGAGTTATCAGCTAAAGCATCGAAGGCAACGCAACGTTCACATCACAGATTGTAAGTAAACCAGACACGTTCAATTCGCTGCGTCCCGTCGGCATATGACACGTACGGTAATGTCATTTTCTGAGAATAAACAATTGTTATTACGGCAATGTCAGGCTAATAAGGTAATCTATCATGATTATTTCGCAGAGAATTTCAATAAACATCAGGGATAACAGCCGGAAGAGATGCTTTTAACATAATAAGATTGATAATGAATTGAACCCGCCAAACATTTCAAGGCCTTGGAAAATAAAGTAATTTTTTTTGATATTGAATCTTTGTTACGTATCAAGCTTGACAAAGACAAGACGAGGTAGATTAGTAAGCATATGTATGAATTTAAATAATGTACAAATTGAAATATTTTTACAAATTGCACTCTTACGCCCTTACTAATACTCGTATCAAACGTTATAATAATTTGTCTATTTAAAAACTTATCTTTTTCACAATTCACGCAAATTAAAAAATAATAATAAAAGATCAATTTTTTGTTTGTTATTAGTAACGGGATCACTACTTTTTACGTTACATGAACTAATGGTACCTCCTATGACATTATGATGGCCATGTTAGTATAGAAATGGACGAAAGGAAAAAAAACGTGACGCACACACATTATCCAGTCCCTTTGCACTAGAAATGTTACCAGAGATGAGAAACTGATATAGTTTCTTCGAATTCTTCGTAGACCGCAAAGTGTAAAGATGTACTAAGTAATTCAATTTATTTCTTAGCAATTTTACACATCACATCACTCTTACGGTGAAGGAAAACACCGTGTGGAAAATTACGATTATGAGATTGATCTTTGTACTAATTATTATGTTGTAACTAGCTTAGTGTCTTGTACTTTTCTATCATTTGACAATTCCCACGTCAAAAGACAAAACGGCTAAACAATAAACAACAAATTTAATTGTTACTGTAACATTGTAGAGCACTAAATACAAAATCGAATGTAAATCAATTACTGATTACCTGCTTAAGTACGTACACAGTTGAAGTGTAGCTAAACTGGCATAACAGAAGCGGTTAGATTCATAAAGTAATGTATTTATTGTTGTATTAGCGTGTGTCAAGTAGTAATTTGAGATGTTCACGGGTTGTCGCTCGTGGACATGTCATACCTGACACACCAACTTTTTAATGAGCCTACGTTTTAAGTGGACCCTTAAGTAGCTGGAGTTCAGCTAACAGTGGTCTAGTTATGTGTAAAAATGGCCTTAGAGTTGTCACTGTCACGGTCTAGGACGTGCGTCGCTTGCGCCGAGTCGCTTCCGCGTCTAGGGTTGGGATGTTGTCGATATGTTTTTTGTCGATATTATTTTTAATGATAACGTACATTACATCGCTGTCTATTTTTATGTTAATTATTGGTTTTAAGGTTAAAGGAAAACTATCAACAATTATCCATAATATTCCAACAGGGACACAGAGAGGAAAGAAAACATTACGGCAGTTAAAAATCTATTACATACTTATAGTTATAAAATAAGGACGAAACGTGTATACATTAAGTAGAGGCCACAGTTTTATCTCACATACGTACTGGTACTGTACTTATTGTACAAACTTAATGTCAGTACAACAAAGGTAAAACTTAAAATAAATAGTACCCAACTATTAGTTATTTTAAGTTAGTTAGTTAAATTAATTTGAATCAATGAAGTAAGTAATGTTTCATCTGTCAACTGTACGTGTACGATTTTATTCAGGCTTTGTGCTTTGCTACTGTACCTGTATGTTAACCTCGTAACGCTGTTAACGATGATATTAATAATGTGACTTTGACTTCGTGACTTTTATGACCACGCGATTCAGTATTTTGATATCGATATTTATATCGACTAGTAGGTGCACAACACTAACGTTACAAGAATGCAAGTTCCCTTTTGGAAAGTGCTGATTTGCCTGGTTTACCTTTGCGCGCCTCTCTCATACTGATGAGCAAGGAAGGATGTCCTACAGCCTGACCTTTGTTGACAAAAAAGGTGCATCTTAGCATATTATAATAAAGTAACTTGGATTCATGATAAGACCGGATTAAATTACCACAATGTTTACAATTATACACAATATACATTTTACATAATATTATAGTATAAAACAAAGACGTCTCCCGCTGTCATACATAGAGATGTATGCTTAGATCTTTAAAACTATACAACGGATTTTGATGCGGTTTTCTTTAATAGATAGAGTGATTCTTGAGAAAGGTTTATATGAATAATAACATGCCTATATTAGCAGAGAAACACTGTTAATCATATATAGGTATTGGCAAAACAACTGTTTGCTGGGTTAGCCAGTTAATAAATGAACCAGCATACAAATAACGATAATCGGGTTACTTTGTTTCTGATACGATCCTTAAGCTTTGCGTAATTAATTATTTTACTATCATTACTTGTACTCAGTTTTTTATTAATATTGAAAAATATTTAAAATAACTACTTATTTTTAGTAATTCCCGAACTATGTAGCAACAATGTGAATTGACTGAAATGTTTTCAGTTTTTGGTCCATTATTTTAGGAGTGAAAATGGAAAGTATTTTCTTGTATCTTGGTAGGTAGTTATCTAGAGCAAGGTACGGGTTAGTGGATAACACTGCGGTGTATACCTAGTACGAGTATAATGTAATGGTAAAAGATTTATATAAATATGTTTCATTGTACTGATATTGTACTACATTATTTATGTTACCATGTTTGCGATTCTATTATCACTATCAAGTGAAATCTCTACATTGTTGCTTTACACGTCGGTTATAATATGAGTTATATAACTACAGAAACAGGGAAATAGGATGAGAATAACATTCATTCAAAAACACACGCACATCACTCACGCTTTTAATCTCAAGAGCACCTTTTATTCATATTATTCCCACATTTCATCAAGAATATTTTTAACACGTTCGGGGAAACATCCAGCCTTCTGACGTGATAACAATGAATTTTCAATTGTTTTCAAGTCGAGTGTCCATGAACATGTTAAGAGAATGTCTTCTTTTGAATATTCGTGGTGAAATGAAACTTAAAATTTTATTTTACGTTACTTAACGTATTTTTTTTAGGTTTTAGATTTCAAGAAATAAGAGGTAAAATAGCTTAGACATACATCTAAACTAATATTATAAATAGGAAAGATTTTTTTTGATTTCAATGTTTTTTTACGAATAAACTCAAAAATTACTAACCGAACTATAACGAGTGTTAAAAACAAAATGTCATCTCCCGAGGCAAAAATTTGTCTATCTTGTATGGAGATGCATTTTTTTCTTTTCCCCGCATTGTCGCCATGGTAAAAGTTGTTTATATTGACGAGCCCAACAACGTTTTAAGACCATTGCTCAGTACATTTTGAGTTCATAAGATAGGAAAATATTTAGATATTTTATCCTGAAATTCCAACGGGAGAAGAATAAAACCCGTGTAAACATCGCGAGGTTTTAAGTCAGTACTCAATGAACACAATCCATAATAACGTATGATGTTTATAAGATACATAATATAGAGGCAATCAGGAAGAAGTATCACGTGGTTAGATAACTGAACAACAAACGTATTGTTTAAAATGAATGACCACTTAGCGCTAAACCACAAAATTCTCGTCCACAGAGGATGTCCATTCGTCACACGGCCACAGATCTATACAGTACAGATTAATAGAGTTACTTATCTACTTATTTTTTTTGACAATAGTAATTGCGAATCTTTTTTTTTTATCACATTGACAGTACATTTTTCTCACGGAACTGGAAGTGACGTGGAGCAAAACATAAAATAGATTTCACGGTACATTCAGGATACCCACCACATTAGGTACATATTTAACGCTTGTTCGCCATTCATTATGTACAGTCAAGGATGCTAGTAAGTTGAGGTGCAGAGTTATGCCATTTCCTTGTAAACTAGGTACAAGGGGTACCTACTGTTGAATACACTTTAGGACATGGTATAATTACGTAATTAGGATAATAAACGAACATACAGATTTCTAGAGAATGAGTAGTAACTAGCACCTCGACTAATGATAAATATGTTTTCATGTTAATAAAAACGACAAGATTTCATAACGCTTCAATGTGTACTAACCTCCTAAGTTCTACATCCTAAAGACCCATCATAGTATTGGATAGTTTTGACTAATCCTCAAATATCAGCAAAAGGTTGGAGATGGTCCTATCAGGTTAGGTACATATCGAAGGACTGTTAGTATGTAAGTTAACTAATTATATTTTTAACAAGTAAACATCCCGTAGCTTAGTTGCCTACATACCTTACATGGCAAAAACAAAGTCGCCTCCCGCTGTCTGTCCCTACGTATGTATCTTTAAAACGACGCAACGGTTTTTGCTATGGTTCGCTTTAGTAGATAAAGTACGTATACTACACTCATATACACGTAATAGCTGAGAAACGCTGTTAATCTTATTAATATTATAAATGGGAAAGTGAGTTTGTTTGTTCCGCTTTCACGCCGTAACTACTGAACCGATTGCTTTGCATACGTATAGTTAGAAGTCCGGATTAAATAATAGGGTACTTTTTATCCCGAAAAAAAAAAATGATATTCCCGAGGGAAACTTGGATTTTTCCGTAGGATTTATAAGTTTTCTTATAGTTCTTTATACCACAATATAACCGAAGTCCACGCGGGCGAAGCCGCGGGCGGAAAGCTAGTAATGTATATTGGCAAAATAACGTTTGCCGGATTAACTAGTAACTATTATAATGAAGAGAGCGTCTGTGGTCCAGTTGGTCGGACCCTTGACTTGTAACCGGGAGGTCCCGGTTTCGAGTCCGGCTACTGGACGTGTACCAATGGGACTCTTTTTCCGAGCCTATGTACGCAACGCAACGCTCGTACGGTGAAGGACAACATCGTGATGAAACCCGCACAACCACAAGGTGTGTGAACCCTATAACGGCGATGGGCTCACCCCCTGTCACGTTGGGTTAAATCCGCTTGGTGAACCGTGGGTATTTGCTTTAGCAAGTGCCTCTGCCTACCCCTCTTTGGGATTAAAGGCGTGAAGTGTATTTTTTTTTAATATAATGAAAAAACAAGACACGAGAAAGTAATATCCAGCAGTGTTTGTATTACGGCACGTGTTTGAAATTATCGTATTTTCTGATATGCAACCAGTATGCAGATGCAATGAAGGGAAACGTCCATTAGTTTTTATAATGCCATTTACAAATGAGTATTTATGCATCTAATCAATGCGGTAGAAGGTGGCTGTAACAATGCTCTGTTCAAATCGGGGCAAAGTTTTAGGGAATGTCATTAGTCTCTGCCCATCACAAGGGAAGACAATGACGTCAAGTTATACATACGTCTGGTTGATTTATTTATCTATGTATGTATTTAGAAGTATTTATGTAAGTATATCAGTCCCTGGCACTCATAGTACAGGGTATCCTAGTTTGGGGTCAAAATGTCTCGGCATTTTAATTCATATTATTATAATTTCATCATCATCATCAGCCCATACTTGTCCACTGCTGGACATAGGCATCGCTGGCAATCATATTTTTAATTAAATTTTGTATAACTAAAGACCATCACCACCGTCAGATAAAATTATTTGTGTTCTACGCAACCACTGCATGTCATTACCATACATTTCCTGAATGAAAAAAAAAAACATATTATTTCAAACTAAAAACAAATCTTGTACACTCGCCGTCCAGATCCCTTATCGAAAGAACAATGAGACTGCGAGAACTACTGTATAACGTACGTAAGTAGTTATTCTTTATTCTTATCAGTTGTATGTAGTGCTAATAAAAATGTAGAGGCATGCAATGTTTGCGGAGAGAACACAGAATCACCGCCATATTCATTTGACTTCACCAGTGTAAGTTGGACTACAAAGCATAGTATATTTCTTACAAGTATGACTTTAGATTTTGTAATTATGATTATTAAAAAAATATCAGCCAGATAGGCTGTTCTCTTAAAACATTGCAGCGTAAAGGAAGGTACTTAGCAACTAGTGTTATCGTTACAATCTAGCTGAATAAATACCCTGCGGTGTTTTAGTCGGTGCGTTTATATAGGACATGTTTTATCTAAGAATAGTGTCACTATCGTATTTAGAAATTTTTTTTTTTTTTGGAGAAAATAATAGTACCAATAATAGTAACATCATGGAGAATTTTATACACGGTGATCTGAATCCAAAATGTATTTATTTAGTACTAGTGAAGCCCAGTGATTTAATTTGCGTAAATTCAGTAATTAATTTAATATTAAAAAATACTTCCAATACCAAGTTTTAGAGCCATAAATCCAAAATTAACGTTCTCCTTATAGAAACTTCTGCTCTCCTTTTTACCCCCTTAGGGAATGAATCTTGGAAAATCGTTTCTTCTCTCACGTAAACGTCATAAAAGGCAACGCTATGCAAAATTTCCCCTTTCTAGGGTCAAGGGCTGGGAGTTGATGAGTAAGTGATGAATAATTATTCAGGACGTTTACATAACATAGATTTAGCCAGTATCAGAAACCCACTCCACTTTTGGTAAAAAGGGAAGATTTTTTTTTAAAATCCAGCTTCCACTCCTGTAACTGTAGATCGAATAGGGTACCTTAAAAGCTGATCCCAGAAGTGCCTAAATGAAATGTAAACTGATAAGTTATCGCACATTATCAGCTTTTACCGAGGAACGATAACATTGTTTTAGTGTTATTTTGGCATGCGGAAAAATATCCTAAAACTAAAATTTTGCTGTTCAAAAGCCACGTATCTGTTTCTTCCGGAATGTAAAATATTTGCAATGTACTGCACTTTCACACATTCATGAAAAAGTAGATTATTTTGTAAAGAAAGACGCCAGTTTCTTCATGAAACCTCGTACCTACACATATTTTCGGACGTATTTGTAGTAGCTTGGGCTATATTTTATCCCGAATTTCCCAGGGGAAACGAAAATATCATAGGTAAAACCGCGGGCCAGGTACAGCTAGTTAATAAAAAACATTGTCTGGATCTTACTTTCTGAGCTCAGTGAGTGTACAGTTTTTTTTATGGAAGCACTTTCAGAAAATTTTATGAATCTCCTGTCAATTTTCTCACAAAGGCTGTTTATGGTGAATTAGGACCGATTTGATATTGGATGATGGGATTTCGATTATTATAATTTAAATTATTATAATTATTCCTTTTAAGGGGGGCTCCCTTAAAAGGAAGTGTGTTTTATGAAAAAGCACATACAAATCTTTCCAAACTTTATTATACACACATCAAAAGTGTCTAGGGATCAAGAACATTTTTAACTCGAAAAAAATCTAATTTATTTAAATTAAATCTAATCTTCTGGGTTAGTCTCCTACCTAATTCCCAATACCTGTATCAATGACTTATCGTGGTGATAAGTCATTTTGAATAAATTATGAATGAATTCAGTTTTTGTAAACTATATTCTTGATTGCAATCTTCTAAAATGTACTTGATCCCTAGACACTTTTGATGTGTGTATACTGTATATACATAATTGTAATATTTTTTTCTCAAATCCAAAGGTCCTAAACCCTACTAGGGACTAAGAAAAGAAAGTGTTGTGAATAGCTAAACGTGTGATTGAACTGTCACTGCGGAAATACCAATACGTGGTGCGATGACCTTGAAATTACTAATACATATGTCTTCTGCTTATATACTTACATGTAGCACAAAACCACATCAGTCAGAAGCAGATAATTCGTCACGCTTTTTATATGCATTCTGCAAATGTCGGTGCCGTGTATGCGCATGCCAAAAACCTGGAGAAATTGACCCTACCATGTGCTCTCGGTAACTGCGCCATTTTGTCAATTCTTTTCAACGTACAATCAAGGACAGAGCGTAACTTTCTGGTTTGACTTTCAGTTTATTTTTAATTAGTTATTAATCAATCATTTCTATACGAAAATATGTGCTTCGCTTCTCTGTCTGTTTCGTAACTTCTGACTGTACCAAATGTACACATATCTTGCTATTCAAATTTCCTTACATTCGAGTAAAGTAAATACTGTATTACAGTTTAACTTAATGTGATTAAAATTTATAGTAAAAAGAATAACGTATGTAAATACATTAACGTTCAACTAGTTCAATATTTTAAGTCAAAACTGAATGTCAAAACTCAAAATAAAACAAGGTCAAACGTACAAAATACACAGATCCGTGGTAGAGTTCGCCAATTCGATTTTAATCGCGCGTGAGACACATTTCGATTCACTCACGAGTGTACATATTCACCACAACCTGTGACAGGTGACTGTACATCCACACACGTTTAGGTGTCCCGCCAGCATACTCTCGCCTGTTTGCCGGCAGCAGTCACACTGTGGCCTGTCTTTACCGCGAAAGGTGGTGTCTAGCCTACACGCTCTCTCGCCGCGGCGCCTGCGCAAGTACCGCAACCCCTACCACGTTAACACAATTTTTGTTGTGAAGAACATATAGTGCTTTTGATTGAACAGTTTTTTTTGTTTGTTGTTGTTCTGTTTGAAAATGAAGACTGCCGATTACGCCATGGATGAGGTGCAGAAGAGTAAGTGTGAATTGGAGATTATGTTGTTATGATTAGAGTTTTGATGATAAGGAGAATATTGTGAAAGTTAATTAATGTAAATACGGAGCTAGTTGGTAGAGGTAAATAAGAATTTGATAATAGGTAACCCAAGTAAAAGTAGAAATATTTGAAATTGAGTGTAAGATCCCAATTTACAGAACGAATAACATTAATTTCAGTAAAATGGTATGATTGCCTTCGGGTAGAAAACGGCGTGGTTAACAACTAAGTATGATTTTGTCATAAAATTAAAAGTTTCAATTTCTTTTCTTAAACTGCAGTAACCTTTCGGTTCTAAAACAGGGACACACATTGTCCCTGTTAGTAGTTATCGGCGAACAAACATCTAAATAAGCACCTAAATCACCGATTTAGATGCTTATTTAGATTATTTAGGTTATTGGAAAGAAGATATTTTAAAGACAGTCCCATGATAAGGAAATAAGGATTTGATGATGGCAAACCAGATCAATCAAGAGGAACTTTAAAGTATTGTATGGCTGTCTAGTACATGGTTGAAGTCGTTTCATTTTTTCCTTACAGTTATTTTTTATTTATGTTTACACATATTTCGTTCTTTTATGTCCACAATGTCGCGACATTGGAAAACATCCGTTAATAAACAGCAGATTATTTTTTTTATTTATAGTTAAAATTTAACTTTCGGAAACGAATCGGAAATTCCAGTAATTCGCAAAAGGTACACAATGTTTTTTTCTGTGTAAAAATACTATAATTTTAATTGTATATCTCCATGTTACAAATTTAAGTAAGTAGGTACTCTTATTTCTATACCGTCTTTAGTTTAATAACTATGTGGGATCCAATACAGAAAAGGTTAGGCCCCCCCGGGATCTAGCCCAGTCGTCACTGATTGAGCTCTTCTCTATTCTGGATGCCGCTGTAGATCCTGGCTCTAACAGGAATCACAGTGGTGGAAAAGTAGGTGGGAATATCCCGGAGAAAAAAAAAATAAGTAGGGAGGTGGTCAACATAGGTATAAATGCAGAGACTCCTTGCTAATCAATAATAGCTACAAATGTATAACTACGGTAATAGAGTTATAATTATCATAATAAGTGTATTAAAAAAGGCTTTTAAATAATTACTGTTGATTAATTGTGTTTACGAAACAACCATCATGTAGCCACAGTAAAACTAAATTCATCTTCTTGTCCAAACAATTTTCGAAAGTCTATATAATTACGTTTTTAATTAAAACTTTGCGACATATTATTATAACAATATGGTTATTATTCTATAATTTAACACTTTGTTAACACAGATGATAGAGGTACGTTTGTAATGTGCGAAAATTGTGTAATTGTGGATCCATTTTCGATGTAATTTAACACTTTCGTGGATGGTACATTTCATACAAAAGAAGTTTTATTGTTATCTCGTTGACAGGCGGCAAGTGTTCACGAAAGGGTTAAGTATTGCGTATGGATCTGAGATGTAACATTAATGGTAAACTCGCACTTCTTCAAATTAGCCCCCATCAAAAATACCTTTCCAATTTCCTCCCAGTGCACCAATCAAAAATCAAACCTTCACCAGTTTGAAATATTTCAACAATCAAAAATCAAACCTTCACCAGTTTGAAATATTTCAACTAGAAAGACCTAAAGTCTTTAAAGTGAATCGAATAGGTAAAACATATAATATATAAACCTTCCTCAAGAATCATTCTTTCTAATAAAGAAAAACGCATCAAAATCCATTGCGTTTAAATATCTTGCATACATAGGGACAAAATAGCGGAAGTCGTCTTTGTTTTATACTGTGTAGTAACTTAAACAATATTTCAGTGCGTGTTTCTTCAATAAAAATATTACATATAATAATATAATAGTCTGGAGGTCTTGTCACGGGTAAATAGGTACCTAATAAACAAGTGTGATCCATCGTAGACCACCTCGCTGCTTAAAATCAGGCAGGATGGTGGTCAAACGCTAGTTCACTGTGTTTAAAAAAAATGTATATTCAGTCTATGAATTTTAAAAACGTGTCCAGACTCTACCTATCCGTCCACATTATTTGAACAGCTTCACATTATTTGAATATCAGTCCAAAACATACAATTTTAAAGACTCATGAGTAGTGCACGTGCCTATATATATTCATACCTATATAAATTTTACTTAAAAGTACACCATTT
>SJJU01001959.1:0-26848 GCA_012932125.1 Conopomorpha cramerella | reverse complement strand
GATAGTCAAACGAAATGTCCACGGAGTTTTGTTATAAGTTTTGCTTATTTCGTTGAACATCTTTTTGGTTGTCTCGAACCAAAGACGGGTGGGTGTATTTGATTGTGTAGATATTTTACTATCGTTCCTTCAGATCAGTCAAATGAAGGTAGAGAAAAGCAATTTTCTATGGAGCATATACATATCGGTACTTTGAAGGATCGTATTCCTTTGGATATTTGCGAAGCAGAAAATTACCTACGTTGGAGGTACGTATTTTATGTACCTAGCTAAGTATTATTGACATACTATTACCACAAATGTTCACGAATAATTATGACATGTCATTGTTGAAAAATACAGCCAATATAGTCTTTTGTCACAGTTATTTCTTGCAAAAAGTATCTAAATCTCAGTTACTTATAATACCGTTGATAGATCCTGACAGCATTTGATGTAAAACATAGAAAAGAAGAAGTCCCAAAAATTTTACACATAAAGTAGTAAACAAAACTTAAAGCGGAGTTTAGATTAGCAATAAAATTTGCAGAAGTCGACTTCTGCAAGTCAAAATCGCTGTGTAAACGTGTAGCAAGTTCGTTTCTGCAAATTTTCTCTGTGCATCGAACTTGCTGCAATTTTTATGTGTAAACTTTAAATATAGACGACTTCTGCATATTTTGCAGTAAAATAGCCGGCCTGTTTAGACAAGCAATAAAACTCGCGATAGAAAACTTCTGAAAGTCATTTACAATAGTGTAAACAAGGTTCAGCAAGCTATATAAGCAAGTTTTGCAACTTCCAGAACTTGACACAAGTCAAATGTGTAAACGGCCATTTTGATATTCCAGCAAGAACTTGAACTTTATTTTGTAAACAAAATAAGTTTTTTGTGTTCTGCAAGATGTCAGCAAAAAAAATCCCCAGATTTTAAATGTGCGTGTCTTGTCCTTTCATTTGATACCCCACTTGAACATATTTGTATAGAGTCGACTTTTTTTCCCCACTTTCAACCCTCATAACTCTTGAACAAATTATCCAATTTTCATTTAATATACGTGGTGTACTCTTTAATATCCCACTTGGACACATTTATTCAAGTTTAATTTTTAATCCCCACTTTAACCCCCCATAACTTTTAAACGGTTCAATCGATTTTCATCAAACATGTCTAAGAACACTCGCCCGTAAAACACCTGTAATACAACTAAACTAAACTGAAATCGGTTCATTCGTTCGGGAGCTATGATGGCACAGACATACAGATTCGTCAAACTTATAACACCCCTCTTTTTGCGTCAGGGGTTAAAAACTATAAATTATAACAAAAATAATCATAAAAATGATTTCATATCATGTACTCAATACATTCCCTTTACGAATAAGAGAAGAGGGGGTAAAAAAATATGGACCAAAAATCGACCGGCAAGATTCACATTATTCTTCTTGGACCTTTTCTTCACTTAAATCCGTTGGCGAAATTCGGTACTCACATTATGCATACTCAACTAACTCTAGCGCCTGGACTATACTTACTTTTTTTATTAACAAAAATAAAATTGTTGCAATGTTCACATACATCTAAACAGTCTTGCAAAAACTTCTAGAATTTTACTATCACAAGTATTGCTTTATATAAAACTTGCAATTAGTGTCAACTCACTTGGAATATTTAGCGCAATTTTGCAGCAAGTTCTTGCTTACTGTAAACTGTCTGGAAAGAACTTGCGCGATAATACTTTCAGAGCACTTGCAAAGCCAACTTCTACGAGAAACCTTGCACTTAGTCTAAACGTAATAGCAAGAACTTGGTCAATAACTTGCGGCAAGAACTTGTTAGTCTAAACCCCGCTTAATGCCGGGTTCACACTCCTTCTGACGTCCCGCGATCTCAGAAAGTCGAATGTCTACAGGATATATACGCGAGCATTATGAAAATTGTGTGACTAGTCTCCCATAGGCAAAGGAATCGCCATGAGGAGATGAATATGAATAGGCTACACAATTCAAGAGAGCCAGAGGCGTTGCTGAGGACAGGAAGGCGTGGCGTGATCTTATTAAGGCCCTCTGCACCTCTAGAGTGCCATAGAAACACAACAACATTCACACTTCCAAATGTTGATATCATGGGAAAGTCTTAACGCGGCATAAGAATCTCCTACAGTAATCCCCGAATGCAGACTACCAAAACACACTTAAAGGAATTCATAGACCTAGTAATATGAAAGCCACGAAAGTCCTATAAATCCCTTGTGAAATATCAATATGCGGTCATCTAACCTCGTTTGTCATAAAATGGTCCATTATAGGTCCATCGGCGCCAACTTTACCTATTAGACTACTTATTTTTTTATTATTTAGACCGGCAGGGCACATGATTACTATATTACATGAGTCAAGGATTCATAGGATTTTGGACGAAGAAGTACTGTGTCCTGTGTTGATAAGTACTGGTTTTGTGTGCGTATAGAACAGTATAGTGCTTCGGAGTTACACCTAAATGATCTCTTTCCGACTGTAATAGGGTTTTCAGTAACATTTGATATAGGAGTTAACAAAGTTAGCTACCTAGTTTTCATTTTTTTTATAACTTATACGGATAAGTTCAGCTCGTGAATGGGGACGCATTGTGTTGTTGAGTAGGTACCTTCTCTTTGAATAAAACCTACAACATTGTTAATAGACATAAATAGGTGCTTTGGTAAAAACAGCAACAAGTAAATTACTTCACACAATCTTAATAGATGTTTTAAATAAATTCCTACAGCAAAAACTTTAAGTAATCTTTGTTTTTAATTACCTTTTTACACTGTGTTGAATTTTACATCACAGTGACAATGCTCCTTCGTAAAATCTAGATCAAATTGAATTTATTTATCGGAGCTTCACTACAAAAATGTTTTTTTGCTAAACTTGTCAATGTCATTCGAGTAATTATCCGAGAAAAAGTAGAGCAGAACCCGACTCTACTCCGATCGAGTAAAAACATTCCAGAACACTGAAACGTGTTTTGACAATTCAAGTAGTATCCGAGTACATAAAAGTGCACTCGATCCAAACGTACTCTTACTGTGAAGACGCCGCTTAACCCTTAATACAACAAAGGGAAATATATTCGCACATAGTCTAAACTAACTTTGAATCTTAAGGAATACCTTCACTGCAGGGGTATTATATCAATTTTCTAGAAAAAAATATACAACTATCTAGGGTTATTGTCATGTCAATTTTCCTGTCCTTACCCCGCACTATGGTTATTGTATTAGGTCAACATTTTCTAAAACTGACATTCTTTTAGCGAAACCACGAAGTATTTAAAATCCAAGAGAAAATCTTAAAGTCTTGTTGTATTAAGGGTTAATGCCGATGACACACAGCAATGTGATAGAGAACATGCGGCGTTTGGTATGGCGGAGCAGTGGCGTCAGTGGCGGCAAGCGAATTGCCACCAATTGCCGTGGGCAGGCGGCGTCGGCGGCGGCGACCCGACACCGGCCGATGAAAGCACAATAAAAGGTGCTCGACATTAATGTACGCGGTACAGGTAGGGAGAAAAGAGTTTAGATAATAATTTAACTAAGCCCATCACACATACAATATGGCTTTCGTGTCTATGTCCCGTATTCTGAAACGTGAACTGAGCACTTATATAGATATCGGTTTTTCATGCTTATAATATTATCAGCAGCATATTATCAGCAGTTAGTTGGATTATTGAAGATTCGCCGTGATCGCTACCATTATTAAATATTCTAAGTAAAAATCATACAACAATGAATAGATAAATGTGTTGCTAAGTGCAAAATTCGGAAATGACTGAAGCCATTTTGCTTATTTGTTACAAACATTCCTTGCTAAAGGATAGTTCTTAAACCGAACCATTCGTTGACAAAAATTAACCAGGAAATATTGTAACCTGTATTCCTGTATTAGGAAATATATTATCAATTTTACCCACTGGAACATTCATTATATACCTTAAAACAGTGAC
This sequence comes from Conopomorpha cramerella, assembly GCA_012932125.1. Lineage (NCBI taxonomy): Eukaryota > Metazoa > Arthropoda > Insecta > Lepidoptera > Gracillariidae > Conopomorpha > Conopomorpha cramerella. Next base: position 22,878 of record SJJU01001959.1, on the reverse strand, counting down.
TTCTGTCACATAACGGACATAACAGTCTACTCTACACCCACCGTACCTACACTCTTCAATAAGGTCATTATTCACTCAAATCCATCACAATCAAACGGCCTGACGCCGGCTCCTGGTTCAAGGCAGGTCGTGAGGTAAACGCACCTTTATTGCAAGTCGCGACATCCGCTGCGGTCCATTGAACCTGTACCTACCATAATACGTCAAGTGTTAGTGCATAGATATAGTTTGAACTAGTTCACCCGGAAAAATCAATCTACCTAATACTCTGTGAGTGAAAAGTTCCGGGACACATATAATTTTGTGTACACAACGTAACTAAATATTTCGCACTCGAGAAGAGTTAGCTGTTTACAAAAATTGAATAGCGAAATAGACAATAAAATAGCGAAAAAAAAGTCAGTCAAGTGTCACAAACCCTTGTATTCAATATCACTAATTTATATTATATGACCCAGAATTCCTGCTCAGGAGTGTAGTCTACATACCGGAGTTTCATTAGCAGGAAATTCAGGTTCCAGTGTTTTGTGTTCAGTTCAGTTTCCAGGTCCTGTGGGAATCAACATTAATTGTTTTTGTCTACAAACGAACCTTGCCCTGATTAATAAAAACATGACTATAATACGATGTAGTTCTATCGTACAGAAGTTTCGATAAAGTAAAATGTGTAGGTAATATTATATATAGTATCAGCAAAAATACTTCCGACCTTAAGTAGGTGCTATTAATTTATGATAACAATAGTAAACCTTGAATAAAGACATAATATTTCTATAATTATTCATCTTTATTTATGTGTACATAAAATACCACGAGGTTTTGTGTTTTATATCCCTCTGAAACGGCTCGACACAATTTTATGAATTTTTCGTCTGGTTGGATAGGTCGTAAAGTGGTTTTCATCGTACTTATCCATCGGGCAGAAAAAAGGCTGCCCTATATTAATATCATGACGAGCGCGGAAGCGTTCCAGCCTGAGAGGAGTTATTTCTTCCAGAATACCAGGTACAACTTTCTGAGGTACTTATTTCCGGGATACAAAAGGGATTATTGCACGATGGCCCATTTAGTTCGGCCAATCAGGGCACATTTATGTAAGTAATGATGTAACTACTAACCTAATAAGTGCTTCACGAACTCTTTAAAATGCTATGAATAATATGATTTCAGAATAGTATTACAAAGACTATTTTGAAATCATAGAGAAAAACGAATTATTGAACATTGATTCATGATCTCTTATTTGACCTGCGGGTGTAGCTGCGGAGACAAGCTTTTATTAAGTACATACTACAGCGATTTAAAAATAATTTTAAATTAGGAGCTAACACTATCCTGGTGATAAAGGCCATATTTCAATAAAAGAAATATGAAACCCTATTTCACAGCTCAAACTTCAATAGCTAGGTGATGTCAACATAATAAACTTTTAGTATTTCTATATACGCGATAATATATTTCTACGCGAATGAAAACGCGGGATCTACAGCCTAGTAGTTTAGTATAAAAAGGCTATTTTAATACTTTTATTCCCGCCATTTAACAGTTGTTGTAGTCATTAAGATGTGTGCTTGCGGTCCATCCGCGTACCTTGCGCCGGCGCAGTCGATTGCTACCAATTGTGGCCAATCAGAGGCAATTTAACACCCACTCCCCCGTGCCCCTCCAACCGTCCCCTGTCGCTTTCACTTCTCACCGGTACAGTCGATGTGAAAAGTGTTACGTCGGTGTAAATAAGTTTTACTTTGACATGATTTAATAAGTGAACTTCACGTCTGTCTCCCAGATGGTTAGATAGTATAGAAAAATTCGACCCCTTCATACAAAAAGCACAATCACACGACTATATCATCTAAGGTTCAGGATATTGCAGATGTCGGACTAAAAAGATATCAAAGATGTACTTCAATAAGCCGTAAGGAATGAGCGTAAAAATATTGAGATAACAATGGTAATTCAGAGAGGCTCTAGCTTGTAGAACTAATTACTTAAAACACATTCACGGACAGAAAATAGGCACAATAAAAGTCTACTACACTCTGGTAGATGCATTGCTCTGGCGTCATAGCGGTAAAAGATGTTCATTGCTGATTTTGTTACTGTCATTTCACTGTAGTCCTTAGCAATACAGCGATGCTCGTCGTTTGCCGCTGCGATGTCAGAGCGATGCAACTACGAGAGTATAGCAGCTTGGCCCTTGTTTGCTAAAATATACTCTATGTATGTAGGTATATGGTCTAAAGAAACAGTATACTTTACCTTGAATGTATATTTGTGTTTGTGTTTCCTGCGCAATATAGTATGGAGGTATTCAAGTCACGGGTAAATAGGTACCTAATGAACAAGTGTGGTCCATCATAGACCACATCGTTGCTTAACATTATGCAGGATGCTGGTGAAACGCTTGTTCACTGTGTTAAAAGAATCCGACTTAGAATGTACAAAAAAAAAAGAAAACATCGTAAATATTAATCCAGGGAATCGATAAAAAAAAATATATACAAATATATTTCAGTCGTACGTTACAGGTGTTTATTTACCGAGTCGGGCGTTATAACTGGCATTTGCGTTAAATGAGTTTACTCTAACTTTTAGCGTAAATAAATTTCAACCGGTGAGAAAATGAAGATTGCGTATGCTGCGGTGAGGGATATGAAAATGTAAACAATCGTTTTTTTTTTCAGATAGAAGATTTTGCAATTGCACGATTTTGTACTGTAAAAATCTACACTATGTATCTACGTAGATAATGAAAAACTCAAAAAACTTTGGGTGAAAAATCTTTAGGTGAAATCGAGAGAGTCCACAGCAGCAGATGTCACCTAAAGTTTTTAAAGTGTTTTATACTGCTGTATTGACTTTTTCAATTACTGAAAACTATTACTGTACCTATGTATCATAGCTAAGTATCCTATGTATCACTATCTAGTATAAAATAAAATTGCCTACCACCGTCTGTCAAAAGGTAAACGAATGATTATGTAGGCAGGGTAAATGTAAAAAAATGTTGTTATCTAATAAACTATGTGTACAGTTGGATGAGCCCCGTACGGGGAAACACAAAAAAAGTACGTCTCCATACATAATACACATTTTTTTGCCTTGGGAGATGACTTTTTGTATGGGGATTAACATTTTTTTATTCATTCCCCCATATTCGCCATAGTAAAGGTTGTTCATATTGACGAGCCTAACAACGTTTTTAAGAACATTGCATGAGTTCTTTTTTTCTACACTCTACATAGTCTAAAAAATATGTAGTTAAAGGGTAGTTTAAATTCGTCTTAAAAGTAAACTCTTACGAAGTATTAATTCATTTGATATAGTTCTACACAGGGCGTATTCATAAAGCATGAAACGAAATTACTACATCACGTATGTGTCACATGCATTAAGTTGTATTACTCTGCATACGCAATTTCTTATGTCAGATGTGATACACCTACCTCGCTTTAATTCTACCAATTTTCATACGAACGAAAAGGATAGACTACGTCGTCAACATGGACTAAGTTCTTCACACCTAGAGTAGGGTGCATATGATTTACCGATCGTGTCTCTCCTGACGCCAGGTGTAGGATGTGTATTTATGTCCTGCACTTCTGGCGAACCTGCGATTAATGGTGAAACGTCGTCGGCCTAAGTCGTGTTTTGAGAAGCGTTGACAAAACGCGCGAAAATTATATTAATGATAGACGTTTTCAATGCCCTACTATGAATACATGTTTTTAATTGTTTAATAGCGGAGATTTATCTTTTTTTTCTGCTGGAATCTTTGGCATCGTTCGTATTTCCGTGATGGCGGCATGCGTAACCTAATTCGAGGGTGAACATGTCATAATTTCCTGATGTTTTCTGAACTCTTGAGTATTTGACCAGTAAAATGACCTAAATATCAATTACATGAGGTTTTGTCTTCTGTTTTTTCTAGATATAAGTGACAATGAAATAGGAACATTTTCGAAGACTCTTAACACAATAATAATGTACGTACCTAAGAAAATGGTAGGAGCTAGTAGATAAAGGACGATGTGCATCGTTAGTAGCAATCAACATAGTATCAAAACGGCCAATGTAATATCTAACATTGTAACTTTCCACTGAACGTTCTATTTCCGTTGGATTCAAACTCAAAAACAACTGTCACAGCCGGAGAGACATTGCAAAACCAACAAAATCTTCACACCTTTCATTCGTTCAAACAATGTTTTGTTGTTACAAAATGAGCCCTTTGATGTTTGCTTCAGATAAATCTAAAGCTCTTCCCATGTCAAAGAGAACGTCCTACAAACACCACCTGGATCTTTGCAAGTGATGATGCGAAGATATTGTACAGTTATTTTGTGTTAGTAATTAACTTCGCACTACCACTATGGTGAGTCATGTGTCCAGCAGTGGATGCCAACGGGCTGACCGGATTTCGATTTAATGACTTTTTGTATCTATCAGGTGTAAAAATGCATTTTACTGTAGGAAAGTTGACGACTATTGATTGGGAAAAGTCAGAAGGTTTCATATGTAAGCATGATGTCATTCGAACATTATTGGATGGGGAGAATTGTAATTTCAGAAAAAAAGAGGACAAGAAGCCGAGCTCGTACGGTGTACTTCCTTAAGATTAATTCAAATACCTAATTCACACATATCTAAAAATGGTTAGGTAATTGACTTGCTAAGCAAAATACACCCAATGCCGTTAGTTATAGATTACACAGGCATATTCTGGTATGGTTTTTCTTTTTTTTTTCTCACGGGTTTTCTTGGGACATTTTTTTACTTTTGCTTGCATTGTTTTGAAATGCATATTATTACTATTATTGCAGTACACTCGTACGGTGAAGGACAACATTGTGATGAAACCCGAACACCACAAGGTGTGTGAACCCTATATCGGCGATGGGCTCATCCCCTGTCGGTTGAATACGCTTTGTGAACCGTGGGCATTTGCTTAGCATGTGCCTCTGCCTACCCCGCTTTGGGATTAAAAGGCGTGAAGTGTATTTTTTTAAAATTTATTTTATTACAGTTGTTACGTGCGTACTAAGATCTGAAAAAAATTATAACAATTAGTAATATAGGCGGATAAAATTTAAGTAAAAAAAAAATCAAGAATAAAACTGATACCGTACATCTGTAGCCGCCCCCAAATCACACGCTCACTTAAAAGCAACTACCTACTTATGGTTTATGGGTGATAAATTTTAGAGAGAGAGACATTAAATACAGTGGTCGACTATTCTTAGCGAGACAGGTGAACGTACAGTCACGTTCGTTGTGATGAAATTGTGTTTTAGAATTTCAGCAGTAACTATAAAACTCTAACTCGTGTAGGTCACAAATTAATGCGAAACAAATAAAAAATAAGATTTTTCATTTTTAACCATGGCATAAATTATTGAAAGTGATAAAAATGAGCAAATTATAATTTTTTTACTGTAATTTTTTGTGTTTTTTACAACATAATTTTTACTTATCAGATGAAATTATAATCATAGGTTTAGTGAGGGTTTAGAGCGTCCTTAGTCGTCATAGATAGTTCATCTGTGTTGCCGCAATCTCTCCTGAATGATTAGTGAAATTAAATTACGTGTTACAACAAGTGAAAAGTGAATGCGGAATAATTTGTGTAGCATAAAAGTTTATCATATTGATTACAGATAGGTACCTAATTTGCTGAAAAATATTTTTAGCATTTGTTTAGCTTTTACAATTTGAGAAACATGCTTGGTAATATTCTAACATAAATGGTAACATTATTAATTAATATAAATGTAAAAAAAAAATCATCATAATAAAAAAAATCATACATAAAAGTCTATTACTTTGTACCAATATTATCTTGACTGTACATCAGCAACATTTGAAGTTTGACTACCTACTACCGCTTTCTACTCTCAGGACGAGAAATTTCAAACTTTTTTTCAACTGACATTTATGACTCGCGTAATTTTGAACTGAAATTGCTTCCAACCGCTGTAAATTACTCGGCCAAAAGGAAGTAATTCAACAAAGATTGTTATTACTTAGTCGGACTGTTCTACGTAATTTGTTTATAGGTGTTTTATTCAACATGACTCATTAATTACATGTTCTAAATATATATGTATATCCTCTGCTGCGGAGCATTTTATAATTTTACTAATTAAATAAGTACTTATGAAAACAGATGTCCAAATTCTCTATTAATATACAAACTCTTTACAGAGTGCTTTACAACTATGTCTAGTTATTGTAAGACCAAGTCTGGTCTATAATGTGATCTATATAAAATTATTATTTGCGATCATCTTACCAGTGATCTAATAGTTCCATAAGTATACCTGCTTATAATTGTCATAGGATCTCTCTTGCCATCTGATAGAAAATAATAATACCTTGATGACAGTCAGAAGCAAGCACTAAAACTAGAAGTAGACAATATGTAAAAGATGAATAATAAGAAAAACAGCTTTATTTCTTTAGAGTATGTATTTCTTCTTTTTTTTTTTTTAATCACTATGAACAAGTGTTTGACCACCATCCTGCCTGATGTTAAGCAGCGATGTGGTCTACGATGGAGCACACTTCTTCTTCTGAAAAATAAATTGTCTTTTTGGTCGCAAACAAAAATGATGAATATTACCATCTCAAGTAAATCATGCAAAATCTGTGCCCATACATCTCAGTATGGATGCCCTGTACCTAAATCAAAATATATTTGAGCTAAATAATATCACCTTAGACACGAAAGTACCAACGATCTACAACATGTTAAACTGAAGCTACCTTCCCAGTCTCGCCACGTCAGTCTTTCACATCTAATACGCAAATGTTCGAGAGGGACGGATAGAGCTCATAACCACGTTTCTGACGTACAGGATAAACACCCTGCGGTCATCCGTCTTCTGTCAACCTGTGCAACTAATTGCTGAAGCAAGACACCTTGATTAAATGGTCAGTATCCACGACACGGGATATGGAAGCTGTCGCGGTTGGCTCTTTCTTATTTTGAAATGACGTGTGGGATGAAATTCAAGGAATCAACAGTTATTGTGGGAGCATTGAATAGGTACTATGTAGGTAGAATTCTGTAAGAACATTCCAAATTCAAATGAGATGCTGTATTTTTGCATAGTTGGTAATCTTTTTATATTTTGAACCGATTTGCTGGCTGGTTACAAATTGTATTTTCTTAATAGTGGTGGTCTTTAAAAGTGACTTCAAAAAAAGGAGTCTTTCAGCATGCAGAATTTTCAAAGGTAAGCAAGTCAGGGTTAATCGAGGGAAACTTTACAAAAATGTAGAGGCGGGCGGCTAGTACTGGTTGAAGTCATTTTTTTATTTATTATCTACATTAGTTTAAAGGGCACTATCGTTGTCTTGTCATGATGACTGGAAAAGATTTTAATTCCTTGCTGTGTTTGGGTTACAAACCTTATTAAAGCACGATATTGTATATTTTTTTTTATCTGATAGACTTGTACATGACGCAGTTGGAGCCATAAAGTAATCGTAAAATCCAAGTGAGATACTTAACTATCAAAGCAACACCAATTCGTGTCTACCCTCCATCTGGGTGAAGCAAGATGGCGCCTGACCGGAACTCACCGCCGGCCTGGCGGCTTCCGGGGATCACCTTTTGTTCATTTCCGGTCACTCTTCCGCGGCGGCGTCTTGAGATCGCCTGGGGGCAGATTTTGCCGTATTGATTATTTTTTGCACGTATTTCTTGTGGAAAATCATGGAAATGAGAACTGGTACACAGTAGCATGTGGCCATTATATTCAACACTATTTGATTCCCCGCTGATTCCGATCCCATGCGTGTGTCGTAAATAAATAAAGAGTCAAACCTATTTATAAACTGTACATCAAATCATAATTAAACGACAAAAATTTCACTACCGTACAATGTCATAGCACTTACACAATCTATCATCTAAGATTCAGGATTTCGGACTAAAATATTTTAATTATGTAGATATTTCAGTACATGCCGTACGAGATGACCAATAAAGACAGAAAGAGTAATATCAGTGACGTGCACTGGCTTTTACTACAAGGTAGGCAGTAATCCCCAATGTATAAGTAACTTGTCATTACGAAATATAGGTACCTACCTATCTACTCCCCCACAAAACATAGGACCTTCGTTAGCCTATGTCGAGAGTACAACAAAAAGTATCTAGCAATAACTCATTAATAGGTCGGGTAACCAAGATACTGGGGTAGGCAGTCTCTTTTTGCCTATACGATGCGCACGCCACTGAGTAATATATAATATTCATGGAACAATGGCGGTACAGAGACTGGCGACCAGATAATACCAATTACCGTACACTTTGCCAGTTAATACATTCGTGGACAGAAAATAAACACAATTTCAATTTTATTAGTGTTCACTGTCTAGGAAAATGTTAAGGCCACAAAGGCCGACTACATACTATTATGGAAAGTGGATGTGGTGGATCCGCCATCTTTAACAGATTCTCGGAGCACCTTGATGCTTTCACTAGGGGCCGCTACTCTAGGACTTTTTTTATAAGAAGTACATATATGTGGAGAGTGATCATGTAGGTAAAAATGTATGTACAATACACGGCGCTATTTGATATCTGCCGAAATAACCCAGTAGGGACTGCAAAAACAGAAGCTAGACTTTCAAATTGAAAGGGTATTTCCGAGTTATCCTGGCTTCTAGATGGAGACGTGTTTGTCTCTCTGTCTGTCAAATACCACTTACAAAGACAAATGGTAAATGCAGTTATTAGTGACAAGTGCCCAGCTCAATAATCACTTTAACACCGAAACACTATGTCTGTTGTAGCATGCTATTACTTTAACAGACTACACTATGAAAATTCTCACATACATTGTGCTACAACCTAAAGTGAGTTGCGAGTAACGTTTTCATTGGTCTCTCATTACAAATAAATTACATGGTTTCCGAGCTCTAAACTTGTGGTTTATCTTTATATTGGATTACCTGCAACAATGTTGGTATGACTGTGTGTACCTTACGCTCACTCCATCTCCTCAATAGACTTTAATACCAATATTTATAACTTTACGAGCCATCCTGTTACTCGTATCAAAACAAAATAGTTTATTTTATAGTTCATGCGAATTTACACGAGAATACAGTTAATTTGTGTTCTGTTTATTGTGTGGACGTGTCGTTTTCTTTTGGTTTTACTCGTATTTCTTGTTATTTGAGCGTTTTATTGATTTTGGATTGTGTGACATCGTCGCCTGATCTCGAATCTCAAAGAATAATTCCGTATATTACTCCGGATTTGAGTAGAAGTATTTATCAATGCCACACATAAGAAAAAATTAAATATTATTTATATATCATCATCGTCAAGCATATGACGTCCACTGCTGGACGAGGGGCTCTACCAATGATTGCCATGGTCATTTGGGGGGAAAAGGCAATATTATTTTGGAATATGATTGGCTATCGCAGTGGTGTAAACCACAACGTTTAACACACAGAGAGCACTCCTGCTTGTCCTCTGAAGAATTCCCTCGGTCGCCTCTTACGATCCCCACGACGGGAAAAGTTGGGCTGGAGTGGTGACACATGTATTCTATTCGCCGTCACCACACGGCTAATAGCTTTCACCATGCAAAAATTTACGCCGTTTGGTACGCTGATCGTTTGTTTATAAACTTTTTCTTCGCTGTAAAAAGAATTTTATCCCAAGATGGTGGACCTATCGCTGCACATACAGACCTGAGTAAATTAGTTATGTATATCTTATAAAGTCAACAATAAGCCATAAAGTTGACATTATTAGTTATTAATTCGTATAAATTACGTACGTAGTTTTGATTTTTATGATGATGTGTTAAATTGGGCCGAGTGTTAATCTATCGAGAATAATTGTGATGACATTTCAAATTGTCTGGTCAGTAAATTCACTAATATCACGAGTTCAACTATTTGCGAGATTAACTGTGTTAATTTTGATTCCCAAATATATCTTTGAGCGATCTACCTACTGTGAACGAACGATAAAGCCCTTTAATTCCCGAATTAGTAAAAACATCGTTCGTTCACGGTAAATTTTATTTATTAGGTATTACAAAATGCTACCTATCTATCATACACGTAAATAGCTAAACTCGCAAATTATCATAAAATCAATGCAAATAAAATTTATTCAGATAAACTCTGAAGAAAATATTTTATTTTATTGTTACTATTGAAGCTATGCTTAATGTATAAGTTCTTACCTTTAGTTTTAGTTTATTTGATTTCATGTTGAGACTGCACCATAAAACAAACCCCTATTGTATATACATGAAGTAAATAAAATTATTTGAATTTGATATAAAATTATAAGTACAAATATTGGCACAGTGTACACAAGCTCTTTTATTATTTTGTTGTTTTAAAAGATTGAAATGATTGTCTACCTGTTTCTTCCTATAGTTAGATAGTTGCCGTTCGTTTGGCGATGTATGACTATCCTTTTATATCGTTCTTTATTATATTAGTCCGTACTTCACTTCAGTTTTATAATATAGGTACTAGTGGACGCTCTCTGTGAGTTAAACCACAACACCAATGCGATCACCAACCCGACTGGCAAGCGTGGCGATTATTGGCATTTTCCCCCAAATTATTAATGTAAATCATTGAGGGAGGCCCTCGTCCAGCAGTGGAAGTCTGATGATGAGTGATGTATAATTTGTATAAAACCGTCAGTCGTTAATCTGCTCTACGTAACTAAATCATCAAAACTTTAACTTTCTCAAGACACTAAATTAACCGTCCCCATATTTACGTTAGAGTCATCACTGAGAACCCCCATTATTTCCCATCCAAGCCATTAATACGATGGTTCCTATAATCTTTTATCATCCAGTTGACACACTAATGTTGAAAACATCTCGTTATTATTAACAGAATGTTAATGTTTCCCTATAACGCCGACCAATGGGTACCTTGTCAAAGGTTTGATGCATTGCAACGTTAATTATTATGAACAATATAAAATGGTATGTATACATTTTTTTTTTTGTTTGGTTTGGTTGTTTATTTCCCCGCCGTAGTTGTAAATCAAAGGAGCATGCTCAATAGCCGCGCACTGGAGGAAGTTATTTATCAGGGTGACAAATTACATGTTGTATTTTTCAGTGTTGTGTACTGAATTGCAACATTTTGATAGGTTTACTCTTTGATGACATTCGTACATGAATTGACATCGGTAAAAAGTGAACAGTATTGTCTTCGTCAGGCAATAAGCTCTTTTATAAACCGGGTATATCTTTAACATCTTGTATTAGAAGGGCCAAGTGAATCGTGTCTATTCCTATGCCTCACAATTTACTTATTTAATACTAGCGGACTCGGCAAACATTGTCTTGCTAATATACATTATTTACGACATTTTTTCAATTAAAAAGTACAAAGGCTACTTTCCTTTCTCAGGGTCTAAACTATCTGTACACCAGATTTCATTTAAATCGATTCATAAGTTTTGGGGTGAAAGCGAAACAGACAAACAGAGAGCTACTTGCGCATTTATAATATTAGTATGTATTGCAAAATTAAAAAAGAAATCGAATGGCGCTTTTTAGGTGAAACAAAAGAAACATGTTCCCCCTGGGAGGGTATCAAGAGAAGCTGTTCGTGATAAAATCTCTTAACCAGTGCAATTTTGTAAATATTTTCGTATGCTTGGCTGCTTTACAATATTCAACTAACTTTCCGAAAGTTGTTAATTTTAAGGTTTGTGACCTAATATTTTGAAGTGAACGCCCATCCCTACATTCATAATGAAAATTTCTCCACTCTTTCTATCATCCCATTAAAAAGACAAGAAATAGTGAAACGGAAAAACTATCTTGGCATGTCACTAGTTAAAGTAATTATTAGATAAATACCTACCCTGAAAGAAAACGGCTTTAAAATAGACAACTAATTAGTTGGACAACAAGCGTCTGCAAACTCGTGTATGTATTATTTACAAGTACACCTGCCTCCACATAGAAAGAAATGACAAGACATATAACGTGCTGCGATTTGTGGAAACAAGCGAAACCGTACTAAGCGTGACAAAACAAGCCAATCAGAGCGCGTATTTTTTCTGTGTCATTTCTTTTTTTTTTAAATGCGTGCTAGGGCTTCCTGCCCACAATTTTTTTTAAAGAACATGACTGCGGAGGTGAACATTTTCATCAGCAACCTCGTTTTGTCGGAATCAGTTATGAAACGGCTTTGATACGTCCGTTTGTATTAACAATGTGACGGTTAAAATATAGTGGGAAAATCTTGTTTTGAAATGTTTTCTTTTTTCTCAGGGCGTTCGTTCTCCTTTGTTTTTTCAGTGATACACGTGTGTAATTTCATTGATAATTTTAGCTTGAATAATACAGCTGTGAGCGGTTTTGCGATCTGTTGTAGGTTTTAGACGGATAAAAGCCCTGTATGGTGATACAGCTCTAAAAATATGTTTTAAATTTTCGCTAAAATGAATAATATGTACGTACGTAATGAAACCTGAGTGGTGACGTTATCATACGTAGCAACAAACTTCATTAATTTTAATTTATAAGCATTTATGTAATTAACTATGATTACCTAAGCTACCACTAAGCAGATAATGGCCAATTTCATTTTCATTATCGTTAAAACACAATTTTCCCCATCTACCTTAGCACAATTCGAATCTATTCCAAGGTGGGTAGATCCTTAGTATTTTCCTCGCAACCATTCCGTCCGTTGGTATCAGTTACGCGCTCCCAATAAATCTGATGTTCGTATAAATATTTATTGCGTTCCCACAAGACAGGTACAAGGTTTGTGTACGACAAAAAAAAAAGAAGAAGAAGAAAAAAAAACATATATTTCCCGCAACATTGACGTTCTAAAGAACATCAAAGTCCCCGGTCTGTCATATAGAATTCAAGATATTTCTGCAACGAGCTTTTTTAATTCAAGTCTCTATTGCAGTGTCCGAATAATTGGGTTACCCAATTTCTCTGCCGTTACAGACGTGAATGACATTTCGCTATATTTTAATGCCTGGGAAATACGAAAAAAAAATCTTTTCATAAGCTGCAAGTAGGTCGGTTATCAGAAGTTGTGCTTGAAATACATAGACACACACGTAGGTATGTTATGTTACTTTCTTCCATAGACAATGTACACCCACTTCCTAAGATTCTGATACACCGCTCTCAAGAAATTCATCATTTTCGTGGTGATAGATATTTGTATGACATTTCTACAATCGTTGGGAATAAGGATCAAGGTAGAAATGAAAAAACACTAAAAATATAAGTTCCATAGTTATTTTTTAAAGATTTTTTTTGTTAAGCATTCCAAACAGTCTCTCGTACCAGTTTCATTATTGGGATATTACAAATTCACGTCAATATTTCCTTACTGGGATAAACGGAAATTTTAGGATAATGATGTCTACTGCACTAATTGTCACTTTTAGGCTAGTAAAACCCGGAGACAATGGAGAATAAAAAAATAAATAATAAAGATTACACTTACATTTATATTTTATTTATTACATTTATCTTTTCCTTTGCCAAACCTCTTTCGCACTCTGAACATGACATTTTATGTTGTATTGGAAAATTTAATGGAAATACAGATTACATCACTCTTACTACGCTTGAAACCGAGCAAAGTGTGAGTGAGACAGACATACAGGGAAGTGTGAAACAAAAACCCAACATTCCAGGTAAGTTTGTTTGAAATTACAGTAATGACACGTCAAGAAACCAGCAAACCATCAAATACTTTTAGTTCCCGTTTAATTATTCCACGAATCACACAGTTATTGCCACTGAGATATACACTCAATTAATGCGAACAGAATACTTGCCTCAATAAGAATCGCGAGTAAAGAGAGGCCTAGAAATATTGGTGTATGTTTCACTTGATAAGTCTGCTCCGAATCGCAGAGCATCTAAATGTCCTATGATTTACAGATCCGCTGTAAAGTGCGCTTGCGTCAGTCTTATGAGGAATATTAAATGGAATAGAAGGTAAAGAGGGAAATATAACAAGTAGGTGAAACAGATATCTGTATTAGAAATACCTCTGTGTAGTGTGTATGTAGGTACTCACTAATAATAATAATAATAAATAGTTTATTTACAAACACCAATCCACTTGCGTTAGTAGGTAAAAACAGACATTAAACACTTAAGAACTATGTTAGAAATAAATCTAAAAGCTATATATTCGCTTTATTATTTAGCATTAGACTATCGAGTTTGTTCTCAAATGTTCGCAGAAGGCTGTTGTTGAACTTCTGAAGTCGGAGTCGTGTAGACGCTAATGTACGTTACATACTATAAAACTGTCATGCTTTGTGATACTAGTGTGCTTATAATAAGCACATTGAAATCACTTATGATCATTATGGTATGAACATTATTGTTCGAAATAATTTGGTGAACGAAAACACATCGATGGTCCTAATAAAAAATGTCGGTAGTGCAATTTTAGGAATATGTAGATTGGCGATATTAAGATCTATAAACTTGTACGTATATTACATCACGTTATCACCAAAGATTATAAGCTGTTGTAAATTTGAAGTATGTACCACAAGTAGTTTAGTTTTAATATCCAAAACTAACTTCATGTTCCGATTTGTAGATCCGACTTTCTTAATAGGACCTATATATTGAAATCACCTGAAAAATTATTGTTTCCGAAAGGTACGTTCAAAAATGTATCATGAAAATCATTGGGGGAGGACCTCATCTGGCAGTAGACGTCTCGTGGCTGATGATGATTGCGATAAAAGAAAACCATCGATAAGAAACACGATTATGCAAAGACGTTGGCTCTTCACGTCACAGAAGAACAGGTGCCTAATAGTCATGCGTGTGCCATCGTAGAGTAGATCACAGCTACAGGATGGTGGTCGAACATCAGTAGGTAAGCTATTATCTTCAATTATATAAAAATGAATTTATGTTCGTTAGTCTCGCTAAAACTCGAAAACGGCTGGACCGATTTGGTTAATTTTGGTCTTGAATTACACATGGAAGTCCAGGGAAGGTTTAAAAGGTGTTAATCTTCTTATACACGGGGTACAAAGGCGGCTTCGTATGGCAAAACAAATGTTTGCCGAGACATCTAGTAGGTATTATATAAAAATCAAAGCCACTTTTCGTTGTCATGCCATAACTCCGGAACGGGTGGACCGATTTCGCTAATTCTTTCTTTGTTGTACTTATTGATGACAGCAGAAGGTTCTTATGAAAGAAAAAATGATGACATCCACCGCTGGTCCAGTCCACTAGTGGTAAATAAAAATAAACTGTTTTGGTGGGTTCAATATTGAGAAATGTGAGTTGCTGTGAATGACGAACTTCTCCTTAATCCCTGTAGCTACTAAACCAAAATAAAGTGTTAAACCAAGGAAGAAAAATCATCCCATATACCTAAGGCACACATTCATGAATTGGTTAATGATCATTGATATCATGAGAACCTAAGTAAGTAGATAGCTAAGCGAAAATGGCAAAATAAAATTTAGAAGAAAAATAATTTTCTACTTACAGAGTAAAACGTTATCCTTATTTCGCAACTTACCTGCCTACTTATCTACAAACACTTCGATTGGTGGACTACTTTTAGACACCTGTATTACCTTTTTCCTCAACCAATCAGCGACGGGCACACCTGCGCTGTGGCGCGTTGGGCGGAGCTTAACTCACCTGAGCTTTTCGTTGGTACTAAAGGAAGCTTCGTAGGAGGAAAACATATTCAAAATAAGAACAGTACTTGTGGATCTAGTAAGTACAGTTCTTTTTAGTAATATTATAATAATGGTTAAATTTGTCTGAGTTTAATTTTAAAATGTTTTGAACGTTTATGAATTCCTACTTCTTAGTAGTTCTTATGAACATAAACAAAGACTGTTTTACAGGCCCATGAATTAAATTAAATAGCCAATAAAGCCACTAACTAAAACTATAAACAATTATTGTAGCCGAAAAACATTGGTGAAAACAATTTTAGAAAATCGGGTAAAGTAAGTATGTACCTAATGCAAATATTATTTTGTGTTCTTACTGAAGTAAAAAAAAAACTTATCTACGTACATATGCAATGCATATGATATTTAAGTAAAGAAAACTCATTAGAATAACACTGCTACAATTAATGCAATCTTCAATATTCATCTATGTATGTAGGTATAGTAAGTTGTGTTAAGTTTAAATATTTTAATGTTAACTTGTGTTCGTTTTAAGCTTATTTAAGTCCTTAATTATAGTTTTGTTTAACATCATTGCGAATTGGGTACACAACCTGTAATGTAATGCATGTTTTGTTAGTAAATAAATAAATAAATGTACAAAAAGTTCTCTAGGAGTTCTCCCCCTCCGGGAGACAGGCGTGAAGTGTATGTATGTAAAAAGTTCTGTACGAAATGCTCAGTGTCAATGTTTTCCAGTACAACAAATGACTCAATGAAAACTCAGACAAGTATTCATCAACAAAATAATATTTCCAGCAAAAGAATACAACGATACGTAGACGTAACGAAAACTATAACATTGGTATTTTCATCTGTACAAACAGAAACATTTCCACACCTTTCATTCGCACCTTTGGATTCAAACAAGACATCCCGTTCGAAAATAATCTCTCCTTTTCAATATTCAACAGACCATTTTACCTTGGTCTCCAGGTCAAGGGTATTTTCATAGAGTAGGTTGTGTTTATTAAATATGTTTTTGCCAACATAGACGTGTCCGTTTGGAACACGATACGCAGATTACACGGCGGAGTAAACTAGCTGGGCCAAAGATCCGGCGACGAAATACGCTATACCTTTGCTACCTGTGTCATCATCATTAGCCACTAGTGACGGGAATGTACTGGTTATGAAAATATCGATAGTATTTAATTATAAAAGTGAGTGAATAGTACAATTTCGGTATGAATAATTAGTTCATAGTGATTAAAAAAAAGAGTTGTTTGTTGCAGAAAAAAATTGATCTGTATAAATTTGCTAGTAGATGCCCCGCTACTTTATCCTCGTAGTCACACTGAGAAAAACGCTAATTTCCTATATGTTCCACAAACAATTTATGAGAGAATAAATGACATTGTTCATACATTATTTTGTCGTGTGATTTTTAGATTTTTGTCTTCAGAGAAGACAAATGTAAGAAATTAAAGATTGCGAAAAACTGTCCGGTCGGTCTAGAATTAAATGGCGTGTCAGTGCAGTGTAGAGATATACCACCTACATTTTTCCATTTTTGCTTTTAAGGTACAAAACCCATAAATTTGACGAATAAATGCATCTGCCTATGTATATCTTTGGTATTTAGAAGTGTGAGCATTATATTCCACGGCCATTTCCCATCCCTTTACGTCATCCTGTGCAAGCGCCACGCCTGCCAAACTGAAAACATTAGGTTTTTCAATGAAAGGTGTCATTCTCACCTCTGAAATACTTTTGACGCAAACTGGAACGTTTACCAAATAAATTGACCTGTAATTATCATTGTGCCAGGGAAAAGAGATCTGTAACACCTTGTATCATGTACCAAAAGAGCTTGCGACAGTGGACGAAGTTTTCAGGAATTTGGAACCAACCCAAGTTACCTGTCTTCACAAATGAAATGTTCACTACGATATTATTTTTTGTTCAGTGCCATTTGTTGATTGATATTTTCTAAAGAAAGCCAAGGTATTTAACGACGAGGTAATATATTAGGGACAAATACCTGTGATACTTTGTAGCGGCCTCTGCCAAAAGTTGATGGTTTTTTGACATAAAAATGAAGTAGACAGATTGCTAAACCATTTATCTATTTGGCATGTACCTTCTGTTGTTTAAGTGTATGTTGTTTGTCGTTTAAATACACTGACCGAAAATTCCAGGGCACACATAATTTTGAGTAAACAACATACCTAAATATCTTGCAATCGAGGAGAGATGTCTGAGTAAAAGAAACAATTTTTCAAAAGAATGAAATTTTTGTCTTATATTCGATATTACTATTTTCGGAATTATAAAATATATTCATGTTTTATACCTATATAATCAGGTTTTTTTTTTAATATTGCAGGCTTAAAGACTACCCAAAAACAAATGGTCAATGTAAGAAAAAGACGCAATGAAAGTCTTCAGTAGCCAAAAAATACTTGGTTTACTTTAAACAAAACGAACGACAGCGAAAAGGAAGTGAAGTGATTCAGATTTAAAGAAGCACCTACAAATAAAGATAAAGCGACACGAGTATTAACGTGTCTTTGTAAGAACAAAGCACTTTGTCCTGAGACTGATCGTCGCCTCATACATCTCCCGTACATACCTGTCTGATGTTAATGTGACGTTTGTAAACTGATGATAACGTGTTGAACGAGCAACGATTGAAAACTTTAAGGGTATGGAGATACATAAAGGGGCAGGAATACAACTCATTGCAAAGTTAGTAATTACAATAGCTTTCAGTTAATTCACTGGACTTGCAGTCACACTGTTGAATAACCTGCAGCTAACTATGAATGGGTTTTTGGAGTCTATGAAAATATACAACATAAAAGTGGGAAGAGAGAACGCTAGGAAACGAAACAAAATAATTGTGAAACCTCATCGGCGATCAGCTGTCATGATGTTGTAATAAATTCATATGGTAGTTTTTTTAAATCACTAGTGGACTCGACAGACTTTGTCCTGTCCCTATTAATATGAATATCTAGGGTGGCCTGTACACAGCAGTGGATGTTATTTTTTTCTTTCATAAGAACGTTCTGCTGTCATTAATAAGCACAACAAATAAAGAATTAGCGAAATCGGTCCACCCGTTCCGGGGTTATGCCGTAACAGCGAAAAGTGGCTTTGATTTTTATATAATAGATTTTACCCAAGCAGACTTCTTTCTTGATAAAAAAATAGCGTGAAAAAATATACTTCTTGTCGACAACGATTGTCATTGTCATTTCTTTGATAATTTTTGATAATTTGGATATCATCACCGATATCCAAATTATCAAAAACTTGAGCTAAGAAACGAATATTTGTATCAAAAGTGCCTTCATACACCATGCACTTTTGTTGTTCAGTATAATGTCGCAGTGACATAAAATCGTTACTTTTTCTTCTTTTGCGACATTCCGTCTCCGTTCTTTTGCCAATGTGGTCACATCAAAAAGTTGACCGGTCCATCTGACATCTGAAATAGTCTCGCGCAATCTAGGTCTTGTTTAATGCACTATCTAGATTATAGTGAATCCTAACCACGCCACGGTATGCAGGCCCCTGTTCAGTTGGTAAACATTACATGCTCCGAGTTCTAATCATCAAGAATCGACGACGATATAAAATTGGAACACGAAAATCTCACCGAGAACCTAAATCCAGAATTTCTGTATTATCTCGGCATACCACATACGTCACAGGGAACATTCGAACGATATCTGTCCAAGTAATGGACGGAAGGAACACGGGATTAATATTTATTATCAAACGATCACCTGGGGCTTGCGGGAGTGACGCGAAGCGGATATTTACGAAGTAATCGGGTTCCGTACGATGCTAAAAATAATAGAGTGTGCTACGTGTGTGGTCTTGTGAAATTGGCCAAGATTATTCGGTGGTATACTTTGTACCAGGTACCTACAACGACATACATATTGGTATTATTGAGAACAGTAATGTGTTCAGAATGTTTCCTTGTGTATTTTCATAAACGGGTGTCCTTCAAAACACCTTGTACCTACTCCTAACTCCATGTGTCATCTATGCAAATACCTGTAACAGATTTGTGTAATGTCAAGAACCGTATTTTAAATTCATTGCTGTCTCGCCGTTTAATGTCATCCGAAACAAAAATAGACTGGGCCTTAAATAAAAAAGTTCATTTCACCCGCCATTGTTTTCTTGAAGTTGCAATAAATATGGCTATAAATGTGCACCTACTCGCCATACAAATATTTGACAAGAGAACTCTAAAACACTGCGGAATGTAACGAGTGAAAAAATATTTTTGGCAATGAGTCCATAAGGTGTTCAGTCTCCCTGTACCTCTCAATTTATCGTGGTACAGTCGCAATGTAAATAATGTTTTAGCGCCTACCCATACCTCTGCGGTACTTACATGAAAAATGTTGTTTTGCATGTTTTTGTTACTAAGTAAAGAGCACATATTTTGCATTAATAATGCGCGATTTTAATGGACTTTCCTTATGATTCCGATCCTTTCTAAGAGTAGGTCACGTATAGTTCGGTCATTGATATGTCTCGCCAGTTTTCGTCCAATAATCCTGTTTGATACTTTCCATTATAAACAACACCAACTTACATATCTAATAGCTTTGGAATCTAGATGCTTATAGGTATATAAAGATAAATTAAAAGAAAAAAATCGTAGTGTATACAGTGTCTGCATAATCGCGAATGTAATTCTGTCGAGATACGTGTATGTACCGCGTCCAAATCATGACATTAATTTACCCGTGACATTTTAATTTTCTAGCAAAAATCATTACCTAGGAATTTGTGACATTTTAATGCATCTGTAAATGAGGATGAGTGAAATAAAAAGATTTGACGATATGATCAGTCATTTATAATTTAAATTATGTACAAGATGAACTTTATTAGCTTTTTTTAATTATCTACTGAGAGATTCATTACACTGAAGTGCAATGTAAAATACGAGATTTTATTATAAGAACACATCGTATACAGTACGTAACATCAATTAGGTACGTCCTAAATATAAATAAATATAAATATTTTACAACAACACACATTGCCTTCATCCCATGTTAAGTAGCTAAAGCACTTGTGTTATGGAAATCAGACAACGAGATATATTTACTTAAATACTTTTTTTTTTCTTTTAAATACATACTTATATAAATAAATAAAACACCCAGACACATCCAACAAGTACTTAAAAGCTTATCACCTAAATACCTGCCAGCGGTGGGAATCGAACCCACGACCCTACGGAGCAGAGGCAGACATGCTGACCACTACACCAACGGGCCCGTCAAATTAAACATACAAACAATTTTGAGGACACATCCTGACAGTCGATATGAAAACAATAAAAGATCCATTGTCTTCATTCGAAGTGTTAATCTTGATACTAGACAGGTTGTCGCTAAAGAATAGGATTGTCTGACTAGGCAATATCCAAGAGCTGTTAATCTGTTCAATTCCAGCTTTGCTTCCAGCAGCATCTAAATACCGGCATTTGTTGCCTTGTGCCATCGTGAGGAAACCCCTATAACAAAATATGGCCTAAGACTTTATAGGGAAGATGGGATTAATTATTTCCTTATCCTATATATATCCTACCTATCACGAAGAGTTGCTCTCCCTCTCTGTTTAAAACATAAAATCATTAACAGCCACTGCTGGACGTGGGCCTCCCGGAATGATTATCACCACGCTTGGCAGGCGGGTTGGCGATCGCAGTGGTATTGAGGTTTAACTCACAGAGAGCGCTGCTGCTCGACATCTGCAGAAGTCGCCTCTTATGACCCCCAACACGGGAAAATTTGGGCTGGAGTTTTGACACAAGTATTATATTCGCCGTCACCATACGACTAACCATAAAATAGAGAATTAGTAATTTTCAACTCAATATTGTTCACCGGGTATATAGGCGCAAGACAAGCTCGAGCTTACCTTTGTCTTTGATTATATTTGCGCCTATATACCCGGTGAACAATATTGAGTTATAATGTCTGTGCGCGTTTCATTAAAAAATAATTTAATAATTTACATAGGTAAAATACATTCCTTACATTAGTCAAAGAGTTTATAAAGCTTAATTTAAAAACAAAATATCTTTCCAAAATTAACTGAAGATTCGAGAGATGGGTCGGCTTTTGTTTGAAACATAAATTAATGTTTAAGGTCTGTAATGATTGCTGTGGGAGCAGACAGAAAATTATGAACGTGAGTTTATTTATAAACACTGGTAATGTACATATTTGCGCTGCTCATAAGAGCAGAATCACTTAATCTCAAAATCTCCGGATTTAGAGAATATCATAAAATTTCGTACCAATCTGACAGTACTAAGCTTCGATTTGACCTAAAAATTCTGCAGCGATCATGACACATGTAGGTATTGCTAGGTAGTTTGTACGTGTGGCTTCAAACAAGAATACTGTTAAAAATTTAACGACAATTTCCGGTTCTGGTGTT
Organism: Conopomorpha cramerella; assembly: GCA_012932125.1. NCBI lineage: Eukaryota > Metazoa > Arthropoda > Insecta > Lepidoptera > Gracillariidae > Conopomorpha > Conopomorpha cramerella. The sequence goes on along the minus strand of SJJU01001959.1, from coordinate 722 downwards.
TTTAGTAGGTTGGTATGTGTCATTGCAGATTCCAACTGAATTGCGCACGAGTTTTTAATATTCCTTTGTTTCCAGGTACAAAGGTGTCTGCACACGACACTCGGACACCTGACGGCTGACAGTTGACAGATTGCGTGGGGCCCGGCCTTTTGTTTGACTACACCTTTTTCTTGTTCCTCTAATTGCTTGGTTTTTGATGGCGCTGAAAAATAAATCGTGTTGATTTTTCTTTTGTTTTTTATTTTAAGCTTTCTGTCATTTGGAATTGAAAATGTTTTTAATAGTAATACAGATTTTAACCTGTCTAGTGAGAGTTGCGATTTATATCTAATCTATTGTTAATTATAGCTTATTACGAATTATGTCTCATGAGCGTCTGTTAGGCGCCTTAGTTCTCATTATCGAAATTCCCTTTAAAAAATGTCCCTTTAGTCCCATTTCGTAGCTGGCTACGGAACGGAAAAGGATTTACCTACTTCGTAGCTAATTAGTACGTAATCCAGCTACGACTGAGGGGCAACATCATATATATTGTATGGGTAGAAGATGATCAAACTGTCGCATCAAGAAATATCACACTCGATGTCCACGCATTTCACACGTTTCAATCCCAAATCGGATGATCAGCGAGCTACTGGACGTGTACCAATGGGACTCTTTTTCAGAGCCTATGTACGCAATGCAATGCTCGTACGGTGAAGGACAACATCGTGATGAAACCC